>KE525307.1:311374-353192 GCA_000441895.2 Anopheles sinensis | reverse complement strand
CGATTGGCCAATTCGAAGCATGGAAAAACGTCCCCAACTCGCATCGATCGGAAGGTCTCTGCCGTTGACCCAGAAATTGCGCCTCCAAGCATTGTGGCATAACTACTAACCCTTTAGTCTTACCTACCGATACCGGTTTCAGAGTACCACTGCCCGAATGTGGCCGCATGGATCGCACCAAAACGGCTTTCAAATGCCGCCACTACCAACAGCGAGTACTATCTCAACCTCACATACACACGCTCCAATGCATTTTCCCATCCCTGCGTGGAAATGACGACGCGGCTGGAAAGGTGTTGGAGACTTCATAGATCAATCGCCATCGTCAGCGAGGCGTTCCGGCGAGGGCCTCTTGACATTCGTCAAGTGTTTGAACAGCTGATTTTACAACGACTGAAGAAAAGCCGCGTGAGTCGCGTGTGGAAGAACACTCCGATTGCGACAAACATCGTGCGGTTTTCTTACCCAGAAAAAGATGGTTATACGTGGTCTAACCGTTGGCGCTTTTGGCGGTGCATTCTTGATTTGAGGGGGGACAACGTTTTGTAGAACTTAAGGTATATTGGATGTAGTTATGTTTAGCATATATTATCTATTAACCTTATGTTCAGCTTCTTTTTGCACAATCAAAGAAGAATGCCTTTCATATTTCGATTCGTTTTAAATGAGACAAACTATAATTACCCGCAGTTTATCACACGTTTCTAATTGAAATAAACACATCACGAACAACACATTGTGAAACCTCGGTTTCAAAAACAATTTCGAGTGATCTCGAGGGTTAAATTATAACAATCAAATGCAATTGAATTTATTTTGCTCTCTAATGCAGGTACCCTCACTGATGAAACATTATTAAATAAACAAACTAAAAACCATCGGTGAATGATAACGTTTGTGTCACTGTTATTCAAATGTCTAACTAATTCGATAAAGTTAGGGACCATGAGCTAGTTTTCAGAACGATAGGGGTTGTTCATGATCACTTGTGGTTTATCCATTTATTGCAACAACAATATCTTACCTTTGCTATACTAAAAGTTATTTAGCATAATTAAACCTTGTTTGGTTTTTAACTCTACCTTTTGAAACGATAATTCGAACTGTGCGCAAAAGAGAAAATGAAATTGTATTAAATTTATCACTTCAATAAAAAGCATCATACGTTAAGCAAAAAAAACCCCGCGAGAAGGACAGAAAGAGAAAGAAAACGAAAAGCTCTCCTCCACCGCGAGACGCAGCAGCTCGATCTCGCGAAAGCTCCCCGACGGCTCACGATCCGCGATCTCATCTCACGGCGGCGCGCCGGTGAGCTTTTCCGCGAGCGGTGGGGGATTCGCGCCGGAGAGTGAATGAACGGCTCGGCGACAACAAAACTTTAATACGTTTTCGCTTGCTTTTGAAACTTTTAGTACGATTTTCGTCGTCACCGGGTTTATCACGCGCATTCGGAATTCCGGCGTCCTCCTCGGAACGTGCGCGCGCCTCAGCGAAGCGGGCGCCAGAGTTTGTAAGTGCTGATGCGGATTTGTGTGTTGTTAACGTTTGTTCGATCAGTGTTGGAAAGAAGTGCAGCTATTTAATTGACAACCGTTTGGTGCATAAGAAAAATATTTTGCTTTCAGGCGAAGCCATGTGAATATGATAAACAAATTTAATCGCCAACAAACCAAGCATCACTTTTTGTCTTCTAATGTGCGAAATTGTCCAAAGTGTGCCACGACTTTTCAACGAGATGTATATGCATAAATGTGTGACCATGTGCCTAATGATCGGCCACCTTTGATGATCATGCATAAACCTGCAGTGACAAACCGGCTGTACAATACCTTCTCAAAGCATGTGATAATAGCATGTGTGTGCAAAATATACACAGCATTCAGAACGATTGTGGCGTTTCGCAGAAAACCTCTCTACTATCCGTCGTTGTACTTCCGGCGACGCGTGAAGTGATCAAGAACAAAATGGCGATGACGATTGTAGGCAAAGCAGCGGAAGTCAAGAAATTATCATTTATCATCGGTTCGTGAGATTACGCGAGACGCGCGGGATAGTGTGAAACAATGCCTGATGTTGTTCTCGACGTTGGGTGGAAAAATCATAAAAATGACAATGGTTCGCTTGAGCTCGACGCGTGTGTCTATGTTTCGTGATTGTGTGGATGAGTACCAGCAGATTCTGGCGATTCCCACCGCGGTACAAAGTTCACATCTCAATAAGGCATCATAACTTCCATATACGAAGGCGACATTTGTGGTGGGCCGATTGACATGGAGCAAATAAAAAAACAAGTCTTCTTAAATAAGCAAGCTCATGCTGAAGAGTCGTTTCGTGAAATCCAATCTATAAGTATGATAATAAACTGCCCCCGACAATTGCGCACCCAGTTGCTCCAGTATTCGAGGACGGCCACTAAGAACCAGGAAGATGTGGTGGTCGAGGTGATTGTGATAAATTATACATTCTCCTCCTCTCCCACTCCTGCGGTGATCCTCATCCGCTGGCGATCTTCCCGGCTCGACCTGAAACCGGTTACCCGATCGAGGCCTAATCGTCGGTGGAGATTCCTACGGCGACATTCGAAGTCCATGGACGACGCTCACTGTCCTATCCCGGCTTCTTATGCGGAAGCCCTCCTTTCGAGCCCGAGGATGTGCAGCATGTTTGCGAAACGGCTGGCCTTGAAACGAAATAATGACCGAGAGGAGGAACGTGCGGTGACCATCCCCAGCCTTCAGTCACCTTTTCCCCTCGGGGTTCGGTTTGAAACTCGTCCAACACAAAAAACCGACAGCGAGAGTAGGAAAAGTGAAGCGCTCGGACAAAGGAATCTAGAACACCGCGATGATTCGCTCGATGCGGAAGATCTCCCGGAGCCGGTTCTTGTCGATCGCGCGTTGCTTTTGCATGTTTCTGGTCAGTTTTTCTCGAACCGGCTGCTTCAACGTGCGCGAGCGCGATAATAGTTACGGCGTTGAGAAATGGAAATGAGTTTGCCCCGCAGGCTCCGATTACGTAAATTGTGAGGGGTAAAGCATGTGCCGTGAAATTGAAAGCTCCCTAGCGCACAGATGCAAAGCAATGGAAAAGTTGATCGTGTTCTTGATCGGTGTTACATTTCAATTAGCGATGGTCAGCTTGAAAACAGGTTCAAATGAAATGTTTAAATTGGAATGTTTTTTTAACTGTATTGGATTGTTTTATTTGAAATTTGAAAATTTTGAAATCACTTTTATTTTATACTTTAATCGGATTTCAATAGAATTTTGCTATCTTGTAGATTTATCTGTTACATTTTCCTATATTAGCTTACATACTTTTCAGTCAAAAACTGCTTGTGCAACATTTGCGAATAATTCCGATCAGGAAACGTTCCCTCACGTGGGAAATTCAATTTCATGCCAATTTCAAAACAAGCGTGAATTATGTGAGAGGGTGGATGTAAACCATGACCAAATATTGATACAGATCGTAACCGGCGCTACATTAAAATGAGCAAACTGTAGCAAATTCCATCGATTACGTTTTTCCTAAAAACATAATTTACAAATGTAAAGAGACTTAATTAATAACAAAATGGAACTTGGAATGGAAAAAATAAACTTGCTCTTAAACAAATAAGAAATTTTTTGTCTAAAATTTGCGGCATAGCACAGAGAGAGACCTTTTTTATATCAAGCCCATAGAAAGCCTCATCAGCCAACTGACCAACTGACCTGGGCTTGGAGCATGACGTTCCACTGGCGACTCGAAGCCAGGATGTTTATCATTCAAACGACTGGCAGCACTATCGTTGTCCCGGCGATCGTTTTTGCCTCCCCGTTTGGTTTCACAACACTTCACGGGGCCGACAAAGGCGCAAATATGGGTGGGCAAATGGCAGGCAACGAGTGAATATTGCACTGGCGGCGCCCCAAGCACCAGCCATCGACCCATCCAAAGTTCATCCAAACCGGCATGCGTTTACGCCGTTTCAAAAAGAAAAAAAATTGCACATGAGTACGATGGCGTTGTCGCTCGATTTTTCCCTACAAATCGACACATCCCCCTCGGGGGTGGTAGGTGAAGTTTGCTTCTACCCCTTGGGAGGCAACCCCTTTTTTTCTGACGCTAGCGTGATGCGCGTAGGATACTTCGATTTGCTCGTCGAATGTTTTCCGATGACGGCGAAGGTGGCTCTCGTTAATGCAAATTTGCAGCTCGCGCTATCGAATTAACATGCACGAGACCGCCCGAACCCACCCGGGGTTTGGGTCACCGAGACCACCGAATTCACGTTGTCAATAATTTACGAGTGTGTAACGATTTTCTCGCTATTTATTGCGTTAACTTGGCCATTTCTTCGCTGCCTCCCGCCAAAGGGCAGACGCCGAAGGGGTGGAACCACTTTTATCGTCGGTTCGTTTGAGGTTGTCGCTTCGGCTTCGGCGCTTCGGTTCGGGGCCAATGTTGCCAGTCAAACAAACCGCGTCCTCCGCCGGCGGTCGGCAACCCAGGGCCGCCCGACGTGCGGCCGTACTTGTCCGGAATGAAAAGCAAACATTGCGGCAGGTCCCGTGGCGAACCGGGCGTCAAGCGAGCGGTTGATTGCACAAGTATGCACCCGACACACCGAGGGGAGGGGGATGTGTCAATTTATGTTGCATCGAGTCGCTTCGTCACCGACACCATGTGAGAAGGGGTGAAATGGGGTTGATTCTGGAAGGTGTTCGACTGAGGTGTAATCCTATGATAAGATCATGTTTGTTCGAATTAAATGTACCCAAGTTTTTGTGTCATTTGAAAAATGTTTAGATTGGTTTAAACATTTTGAATTATTCTCAATCCAACAAAATTAATTTAATTGAAAATAATATCTATCAACACCATTGTCCTACGCCAGGACGACAAGATTAAAGTTAGAATTGAAGCCTTTTTTCACACTTATCTACATTCATCAATTAACATAGTTTATGAAGATTTTCTGTAGAAAACACCTTGTTCCATCGTCCAGCCCGGTTGGCTTTCGATTTCAATGAAACCGGCATCACGCTTCGGTGGAATTGTACGAGCAACACGATAGGCCCCGATGCCTTTAAGGGAATCAATCCGACACCGCGTTGACCCACCGGGAGGAAAGTGCGTGGCGGAAAGGGTGACGTGAAAGAAAGCATTCTGCTCCATCGGCAATAACTACAGCAGCATTCACCGATCGTCACACATGAGAAGAGTGTGCGAATATGTTTGTGTAGTTATATTACGTGAAGCCGCTCCTTGCCGGGCCCAAAAGGGAAAGAACACACAAAGGAAAGCATTGAACGGGTGGGCTGGGTGTAGAAAGGGAGAAAAAAGGTGCATAGGACGGGCGCCATTTCTTTTCATTTCCATGCATAATTTATTACGTGCACCAGCAAAATGGTATCCGCAACCACCCGCTTCGAGGTTTATCCACGCAACATATTTCGGACACCAAGCCCACGGATACGACCCTAGCGGTCGCTCAAGATTGTCACCACCCATTTGGGGGTCGCCAATTGTTTGTTGAACCACGGGTTTTACCCCGGTTTGCATTTGGCCCCGCACGAAATCTCCTTTTATGCTATCAGTGCGCCACTTCCAACTCGCATGCAAAACTGCGAACCATTGACTTCAGTTTTTGGCAAAAATAGCGAGCGCCTTTAAAATGTCTCGCACGAAAGCATTCGTCAACGATCGATGGTAAGCTTTGAGTGGTTATGCTTAAGTACATCGGTAAAGAAAACATTTCGCCCAGAAAAGAAAATAGCAATCTTTCATAATATGATTGATGTCGTATCGTTGTTGATGGGAAATTGCTCTTTCGTGATCGTGCTGTGAGAAACTAAACTTCAATTGAAGGAAGAAGAGAAAACGCAGTGATCGAGCTATGCAATACTGAACAAAACATTCCTGAATGAACGTGAGAATGAAAAAGAACGATGTGATGGACAAACTAGTGAAAAATTGACCAATTTATCCAAGGATCAAATATGAACGGAGGATAAACAAATAAAAGTATGTGAAGAAACGACATATCAGTGCCTTATATTTGAAACTTATTTCTTTAAGTACAGATTAAATACAGTAAAACATTCAGATCGAATAAACATCAACAAAAATCAGTGATTTCAAAGCAACTTTTTAGGTTCGTCAAAATGCGGCGGAACGATCAAGTCTGGCTGGTAAGTGAAATTATGATAAATTAATTAAATAAGTTATCTTTACTTTTGCGTTCAAATTTAAAACGAAAACAAACTAGAACAATTAAAGATGTGTTTGTATGAACAAAGCTGTTTAGTTCACCTAACCTAATTACACCGCAAGTATTTAATTTGCATGCTAACGCTCGCTGCGAACGGAATGCTTCCAATCGATTCATCCAATTCCATCCTGGGACGTAATTATTCGTCATATCGTCATGTAATGCTATCGAACCGAAAGCAACCCATCCGCACGCACACGATTCGCACAGTGTCGTAATCACCACCCACCGTCAAGCATTCCGGAACCGAACACCGCGGGTTTGCTCCAATGGGCTTCTATTAATTCCACCCAAGCGCTGTGTTTGACTGCAAGCGACGATTCGCGCGAAGCTTCGCTGAAAGTTCTCACCTATGATTACAGGCGTCGATTGTTTCATTAATGGCCGCATTTGCGAATGCGTCAAAAAGCATCGGGCATCCGTCCCGGACCACTCAACCGGATAGCTACGGTGAAGGGTGCCTGTTTTTACCTTTGCGGTGAGTCATCAATCAGAAGAAAAAAAAAGAAACCGCACGTGTGCTTGGGTTGCAATCATCTAAACTCATAAAAGTATCATCTCGCGAAAGATCACAGGCCATTCCGCTAGTCAAATATGCTTACGACGTTGCTCACGAAAGCCTCCGGCAGTCAGGTTCGTCGTCTCTGTCCTCGTATAAATCATTCGTTCTTCCGCATCGTTCTGCGCATCTTCGACGTGGGGACCGGAAAACTGGCCGGAAAGTACCCGACCGGTGGCCGGTGAATCAAAACACCGGCAAAGTCAAGAGGAAATAAATACAAAAAAAGAACGAAAAGAAGCAAAACACACCAACCGGACGAAGTTCGCACTAATTGAGCCCACGTTCGGACGTTTACGGATCGTTTAAAGAACATTTATTTAAAGCGCACGCGCTCGCCGAAACCTTGGCAGGCCTTGATCATGAACTGCGACTCCGGCGAACTCGGTGTTTGCGATCCAATCGCGATGCTCGTGACGTATTGGTGCTGAAAGCTGAAGCTCGACAAAGACTTGCCTGCACCGGTTCGAGCAATTCCAATAATGCTGTCCGTGTAGCAAGATTCGCTAGCAGCACGAGCTTACACGATGACACGAGAATAATTGGACGGTACACGAGAAATCGATCATGTTTCAGCGATCGTTATTGGTCATCAATTGCAGAAAAATGTCTATCTTAGTATCCACTCGAGAGAACTAGTTGAGATCATGAACGCTGTACAAATTGAACTCAGACGTAGAAGAAATAGCGGGTAGCAAAAAACCCATTTCATTAGCATTTCTATTGCTCTAATCATAAAAATCTAAAAGACTCGTTGATAGTCAGCAAAAACAGAATTAAGTAATAAGCGCAACAAAGTTGCTAACACCAATCCCAACCGCCTTCTTTGTGGCCTCTTATGGCTACGGCTAGAATTTATACCCTTGCTGAACCGCTTTTTTCATTAAGTAGACTTTAAGTCAACTTAAGTACGGTTGACTGAACTCTTGTATCGCTCCCTCGTACCGACCGGTTCGCAAGGAGCAAGAAGGCTTCGATCGCTCGCCAAATGCATCGCGAGGTGTGAGTTTGGTACGAATTGTTTGCTTCATTATGGTAATGATTCTACGTTCGACGAACGGGTGGCATTTGATTGATTGGTAGATCGCAGAAATAGACGTTCCCGAGGCAACTGAAAAGGACAAAGATTGGAGGCGGGGAAGGACGTTTTCAAATATGGTGGGTGTGTGTTCATCGTGCCATCAAGCTGCGATTTTACGACGAGAAAGGTCACATAAATATTGATAATCGTGCCGTGATTAAATCATGTGCATGAGATGATGTAATAACTTGATTTGAGCTCAATGAACGCTGTGGTATTCGCACATAGTGATTGAATTTTATTTAACAAACCTTTACCAAAACTGTTTTGCTACACATTGATGGGAACGATCAAGCCGATCTAGTTTGCTTTTCAATACAAAACAATTTTAAGTTACACCGACCCAAGTTATTAATTTTTATTGAACATACTGTTGAACAGGAGATGAAAGATTTGCTAACACCTATAATTTTGCCTGTGTCACAATTATCGGAATACTGAACATAAGTCCCCGATAGCGATCGCGTTCGCGTGCCATTCGCACGCCGAGCTCTCGCTCGAATTCCTTCCAATTCATCATGTCCGGGGGACCTTTGGGCGGTTTTCGTTACCGGCCCCTTTCATGCTGCGGCAATCCCACCCCTTGGGGCACTCCTCTTAGATTTATGTTGCAAACGAAGCAATAATCACATCACTTAATAAAAAAACAAAATAGCACCACGGTAGCCCGTAAGGGCGTGTGTTTGAATGTGTGCAGCTTACTTGCGGCCATTCCACCCAACATGATCGTTAGAAATAAGACCGAGGGAAAGAGATAGAGAGGAATTGGTTTATTGGCCCCATGACCGGGGCGGTCGATGATCGATGACCGGAAAATGACAATCGCTTCGAGCTAAAAGCGGATCACAGGAGCACATTGTGGGATGCCTCGGTAGGTGTTCCGGTCATTATCCTTTTTACTTTGCTCGTGGCAACAATTAAGAATATTTGATGGGATCCAATTTGACATTACTAAAGTCGCTTAAATATTTAAAAATAAAAGAAAAATATTTCATCGTATTACAATCCTTTAAATGTTGTCCCTCAAGCTCATTCTAACATTGAGGAAAATATTTCAATTTAATTAAATTTGAGACCTTTTCAACCTGCATGAGGCTGTTACATCATCGTCACCTGCAGGTTAATTGAAAATTGTCCTACTGGTATCTAACTGAAGCTAAACCTTTTCTATCTTGCGAAATATACTGACCTCACGCCAACTGCCGCATTAATTAATTGTAAACAAAATGAACAATATATCCTTCATGGTGAGCACACTGAGCCTTGATTGTGACGCTTCGACTCGTACTCCATGAAGTTCTAATTTGCAATCAATCTCAATTCTTCTATGTAATGGTCTTTGCGTCTTATAAAGACAAGCATTCCATCCATCATTGAGCTGAATAAGGATCTCCGATGACGGCTTGGCAAAATAGCATGAAACCCTATTCTATCTCAACGATCCCCGAGTACCTTTATTGGACCTTGCTGAACTTGACACGGTGTGTGTGTGTGTGTCTGTTTCCAGCTGATCCGCGTTGATCGAATGTCACCCTTGCCCACTGATCGGTTTAAGTCAAACGAAAGGTGACAGAAATTGGCACAACGCGGTCACCAAACGTCTGTGGAATGTGTTTGTTTCGTGGGTTGGCCAGTGCACAATTTACCGCATTTCACACGTGACACTCACGCGCAACAATGTATCGCCGGCAAACAATAATCGATTTTGCAAGAAACGTTCGAAAGAAGCTAGGGTGCGGGTAAATGGACCGGGCTGGACCTCTTAGAGCCTGTTTGTATAAATGAATGGTAAATTGGCTAATTGAAAAACCAAACCCCGGAGGCAAGTCATTCGGTATACTTATGAAATAATTATTCCAATTACCGACCGTGCTTACGTGGAAAATTGAACCTCAAATGTAATTATATACATCATAGGTCTTAAATGGTGATTTCTTCATGAGTCTTGTTAAAACTAAACAGGAGCATTTAAAATACAATTAAATTGAGTCAATAAAATTGGAGAAATTGTCAAACGAAAAGCTCGGCAAAATTGCAGTCAGGTTTTGTACCTTTAACCTTTCAGCAAGAATTTAGGGCAGTGCCGGTTCATAAAAGTAAAGTGCAAGATAAATCTACACTCGGGTAAGAAACACGTTTTACATCAAGCTCCAAGTCGGTCACTTAAGATTAAGGGGAAAAAGGTTTCTGTAAAAAAGCGGATCAGCCATCGAATGGGAGGAATTCTTGGGCCAACCTCTTGAACAACACCCCATATGGAGGGTCTTGTTGGGTTAACAAAAAAAAAGTAAACGAAACAACATACCTCGCATTTGCCGCATTATCCAGTGGATAGCATTCGAGAGCACTTACCCGTGGCCAGCAGTGATTGGTTGACTTTTTGGACATCAGATAATAAGGCTGTCAATTTCTTTCACGTCACCATCCCGGTGGCAGAACCGATTATCCCGCAAAAAAGCGCAAACCAAGAGCAATCAAACAGGCCAATCGAAAATGGAATTTCATTTGGTCGTGTGTACTTTCACAAACTCATTTCCATCAACTAGGGGTAGGTCCTAGGACTGGCACATGGTTCTACTTGAAAGCTTTTCTCGTAAGCCGCGCACGACTACCGATCGAGTCTTACTGAGTTCGATGCTAAAAGACATCATCATTATCGTTCAAAATCCTCAACCCGATCGACATGTTTCCTTAATTTTCACGAGCAACACGATCACTCTCACGTATCTTGAGCGTCTCCCCAAAAAATCAATTTCTCAGCCTCCCAACGTTCGGAAAAATTAATTGATCCCTTATGCAACCGTCCGTGTCGCATATTATGCCGTTTCCTTCGACGTTCAGCCAGCATGCGTTTCACTCGTCCACGCTGACCCTACGCAACGAGTGTATCGCATTACCATCGGAGGTTGTGGAGCGCTGATAAAAATCAACCTTTCTTTCCAGCCGTCCCGTTTACTGCCTTTTCTATTGCGATCCAGTTCCAGGACCGTCCAAGTACGGGCAGCATGGAAAACTAACCCACCGGTGGGACAAATGAAGTCTTGCCGTTTTTCCTTCTCCGAGGCCATCGAACTATTGCATACGAATTATTAACACAGAGAATAGAAACGCCAGACAGAGGCTCCCTACCCCACCACCTGGCAGGCGTAATCAAAGATCCATTAATCAATCCATTCAATTTCCACCCGAAAGGGAGATCTCATTTCTTTATTTCGTTCCCATGGAAGCGTTTGCTTGCGAACTCGGCTCCTCCCGGCCGAAACAGATATCGAACCGCGCGTTCAAGTAAGCGACTTATGTTATTAGTTTCACTCGGTTTGGATTTCTTGCGAGACACTGACGAATTACTTTTCGTGTCATCGTCTTTTTCCCGGATCATTCATGCACGCCCCAACCGAGCTGGATGGTTGGGTTTGGTTGGCAAAACACGCAGACACGCAGTCACGGTTAGCTTATGTAAAACAAGGGAGATATATGTTGGGGTCGGGATGACCGGGTTGTGCCCAGCCTGCCCGAAGCAGCCTGAACTTCCAAACACTAAAGCGCGTGGGAGAACATCATGCTCATGTTTCGATGGTCAGATGTGAGCGCCGTTGCCATTTTCGGTTGTAATAAAATTCCCAAGAAGCGAACCCCTGGACATGCCCTCTTTTAAAGTTATTGCATATTCGTGCATGCGATTAATGATGTGCGATTATGCATTCTTTTATTTCGTTTTTGCCTAAATGAATTCCTAAAATTAGATTAGCTATCCCCAATGTTCAGGATCAGGAGCCATCAGGGGTGTTTCGTTTCGAGATCGCCTCTCACAAAAGGTTTGGCAGCCCGACCATAAGTGGAACAGCAGACGTTGCATAATCGCCCCGCGGGGGAAAACATTTATTGAGAATAAAGCACAACGAAACACTCGTTTGAGATCGCATCAGAAGATCACGGTGGCCTGTGGGAAGGTCTCCGATCACCTGGCATCAACCGTCCCCGCCGGGCTACTCGATATGCTGATTGCTGTAGCTGTATCCGTGCTCACCGTGATGTTCGCCCAGATACGAATGCTCCTGATGGCCGTGCAGCTGCGCCGGATGATGGACCTCGTGCGAGACGTGCTTTACATGGGCCTCGAATCCGTTGTGCTTATCGGCCCGGTAGACCACCACCCGCTCGGTGCCGTCCGGTTCGTACAGCGAATAGACACCCTTGACGACGTCCCCATCGCGCTCCTCCCAGTGGCTTTTCTGGTCGCCGGTGTGCGGATCCTTGACGCCGTACTCGAACTTGTACTTCGGGTACGCGTAGTAGTCGTCCACGTAACCGTGATGTTCGATGTCCTGTGCCACCTCCGGGACGACTTGTTCATGTTCAACGGACGCTTCAGCTACTTCGACGTGTTCTTCGGTAGCCAACACAGCTACGATCAGCAGACTTGAGATCAGGAAGAACTAAAAACCAAACGAGAAACACAAGATCATTCAACACTAGTTTTATAAGCACTTCAATAAGAATTTTCACCCACTTGTTTCATTTTGATACACTTTGTTTGAGCTTAGGTTGGATGCACTACACACTGCACTGACTGCGTTTTCACTACTGCCTGCTTTCTTTTGGCAACCTGTCGGTTTTATACACCACCAATAAAAGTGTTACCCAGGTCTGCGAAGACGAAAACCCACTGCACAACAAATGCATCGAAACGTAAAAGAAATAAATTGGGATTTTTCGGTGTTTGCTTCAGCCCCAGTCGAAAGGTTAGCTAAATATGCCCTTTTCCAAGCTATGCCATTGCTAATGGCAAACGTATGCGGGAGCGTGCGGTAATGTTTGCATTCCACACAGTTTCAAGCACTTTCCGAGGGTAGGCTTTTCCCGGCGAGGCCGGATGGATGGAACTGCCGCATGCCGAAAAAGGGAAAACAAAACCAATGGACGGTGCAACGCCGGGAAATGCCGGTGCGCAGGTCGAAATCTACGTACCGCAACGAAGGGGAGGAATTTCGAGGAGTGAAGCCGCACAAAACATTGTGTAAGGCTTGTGTTGTTTATGTGCTTCTATTAAATTAATTCGGATAGTTAATTTAAACTGGTTCGAAATAAATCGATATAAGCACCATTTCTGACGCCTAGTATCTTTTTATATGAAACTAATGGGAACGAACAAAGCACTGTAGGAGAATGGAAAATCTTTAATAATTAAAAAAGTACGTAGTTTTCAGCCATCAAATGTAGTTTAAAACCTATTTTCATACCTAAGAAGCATGTGTGCGAAGTTTTATTGAAATTGGTTCTGCCTTTTAGGAGGAGTTTAAACACTAACCCCGTGACACAATAATTTTATATGCATAGATGTTATCTTCGATTCAAATGGCAAACATTTTAAATACTTCAAGTTACCATTTACCTCCTTAAACTCGCATCTGCAAGCAAGATGTTTGAGTGACACAATCTGCAGCACGCTTCACGCATAATTGAGGTGGCATTTCTTAAGTGCGACTAACTGCGAGCAGATTATAGCTGGATTTAAATGCCTTCTCAATGACGTATCATTAGGCGCACGTTATCATGTAATGCGTTCGGTTCGGTTTGCCAAGCAAACCGGCCGCCCTTGCGCAATGCCTGCATTAAGTATGGGCGTTACTGCGCCTATTGATAAAACTCGGTTGCACGACCAGCTGCTGGATGCAGGCTCAGATTTCCTCCTTATTTTCCAGCCGCAGTCTGCAGTTACCAGACGTCAATGACTGGATCACTCCATCCGGAGCTCCAGAGCCATGCGTGCCTGCCTTTCGCTGCCGTCGTGAGCCAGTTAGAAAACCATCACAACCATTTCCCGCGTCAACACCTCGCCGGAGCGGGCGCTCGGGAGCAGCGGGAAATGAATTATTATACGTTTTAATAACAACACTTCAGCTCACTCCCCTAATTGATTGCTGACTTATCACCGATGACTGACACTCAAACCTGTTGTCACAGGGGAATCGGTTCACCGGCGCACCTTCCCTTGTCCTCTGGGTGCGGGTTGGGAGGCGTCTCATTCAACATGTTCGCCACTTACGTCACACACCGGCGTCTGGGTTCGGGCAAACTGGGTTAAGTGTGGGACGCAGGCAGAAGCGATAATCATCATTAAGATGTTATCGTGCCATTTTCTTCATCGATCGAAGCGGAATCCATTGCGACAGCGTCTCGGTGGCTGCTGGATGACCCTCGACATTCCCGGGCACCTCCCAACCGACCCTGTGGAATGCGAAGCAGATGATCAACTCTTCAAAAAATGATCCACCCAAATTGAGATGTTCCCGCTGTGATACATTCACCAGACCGGGGTTTCAACTCTCTTGGGCGCCCGTTGATAGTTTCCTTTTTTGTGGTACGATGAGTTTTGCCTTATTCACAAATGAACCATCATGGACTTTTTTTTCTCCTAGCAGAGGGTTTCAACAAAAATGGCAGTTTTTGCGATAGCATCATTTATCATCGGCCCACAGAGGCTCGTGCTTGAATCCTACAACGGAATCGTGAAATGCTCGCTGCATATTAATTGAAATATCTTCTAATGTAACCTGAACGAATGTTTGAAAAAGGGGGTTGAAAAATAGATCCCTGTTGGCATTGAAACCTCCAAACGATTTCATTATGCCTCATGATATTTGTTTTGTGCTTGCTAAATTAACGACTTCATTTATCCCTTTCCCTATATAGAAGCCATCGGTGGCAACATTGCCCTTGCTGCTGCTTGTTGCACACAGTGTGTCGTCGATTCGGGTAGATTGGAACACCAACACGGGCCCAATAGTGCCCCCGACAAGCACTCCTGCGCCAGTTCCGCAACCACCGTTCCGCGAGCCAGCTCCAGTGTGGGAGGATCAGTCTGATGACATTCCGAATCCTAATCCCTACAGGTAATTATTATGATTCAAAGAGTGGTTAATGGTTTAATATTAAATTCATAAATTGACGTTAATGAAACATTCCATCGTTTATTTTCATTTAAAAATTCAGGTACATTCTGCCACCTCCGTCGCGACCAAAGTACAATGACATCACCCTGGAGCAGCGCAAGCAGCAGCAGCATCAGGCCCAAAATGGTGCCCAACCTGTTCAACCGACGAACCCTACACCCATCTCCACCACGACAGTTCCCACTGGAAAGATCATCGACAAACCCCAGCAACTTCAACCAACCTACCAGAACACCAACAACGCTCCGCAAAACCGCGCCGCGGCACCGAGTCAACCTCAGCAACCACCACAACAGCAACCCCAAATCGTGCCAAGTCTTGCCGTACAGTACGTTCCTAACAAAGGTCTCAAATACTACGCGGTCGTACCACGGCACACGGAAGTGACCTACGGTTCCGACAAGCAGGCCCTGCTGGAAACCAACGATCTCTACCACAACCAGCACCAGCACCAGCAACAGCAGCTCCAGAGCAAGTACGATAAGTACGATAAGCTCAATGGAAAGTACAATCCCAAGCTGAAGAAGTACAAGGCCTACGAGAAGGTTAAATACATGCCGTACATTGTGGTGAGTGTTTTCGACAGCAAACAACAAAACACCCTCACTCTACCCTCTCCATTCCACGAAACGTTGCCTTTCCGATGGTGGAAGTTTTGTTAATTGAATGATTTCTTCCATGGGGTTCGTGTCTTGTGGTTACGCTTGAATCTTTTGTCACTGCAAATCGATTCCGTGCGCACCGGACAGTTACCGTGACACTATTAATTTTCCTTTCCTATTGATAACCGATCGTGATTAACGTTTTCACTCGTTTGTAATTGAAATTATTACTACCCGAGGACAATATAAGTATCTGCGCCGATGGTTTGTCCCTTTCTATTTTTCCTCTGTGCAACCTTGCGATCTTTCCGAACACGATATTTGGTTCCGCCTCAACCTGCTATCATATTCTATGCGATATGTTTTGCATACCGAGTGGCGAAAGGCTCGAGAGAAAGGCTCCCTATTATTTTCACCACCTTTTATGATTTTCTATTTTTTTTTCGTTCCTCCTAAATCTGTTTTGTTTCGACTCCTTTTTTTTTCACCGTTTGAATGTAACCGATCCCTGCGCCGATTGCCACTCCTCGAATAAATTAGGCGGAAGTGGGGTTAAATGTAAGAAGGGTAAGGGAAAAGTGGGCACAGCATGCGCGACTTGTGTCACACTATCTCTCCCAGAGTTTGGTTGGTCCAGCGCTTCATGCTCCAGATGTCTGCGCTTATGCGCGTATGTATGTAGGCTTATGTCATCAGGTAGCAAGTGGCTGGGGCTCTCTACGTGGAGTATGACTTCCTCAACGACCCCTGACCATGATGATGTGATCGAGAGGGAAAGACTGGAGTACGACGATAGGACACTCACCTCCCAAGTCCCCATAACATACATCCAAGCGACGGAAAGACGTGGAAACACAAGTGCCTAATAATGGGGCGCTTCCTTGGGCTGGTGTGTTTTAATTTTTCTCCGTTTTTCCCCCTTTAAGCCAGACGGGTAATCACATTGCACGCAAGAAAAGTACACTCTCGGCCTGATTTTTCTTGCGTTCACGTCTGACACCGGTCTTCTTGCTTTCTTTCAAGCTTGTCCTCCTACCGGATGCTGTGTCGTGCTTTCGCTAATGAATGACCCGATAATGAATCTCGGGGCACCTTTTGAGGTTAGAATTGGGGAACCTGCCCTTTCATCTTTCAATGGATTTTTTTTCGGCAAGGCAAATTACACGAACACTACCCTCGATTGCCACTAATTAACCTCCCTTTGATAGGGCTCCGATCGAAGGTTACGATTAGAGTTTCACTTGCGGCGGTAGCCTTACGGAGGCGCGCAGTGGAAAACGTGAACCGCAATCGAACGTCCCGCTTGCGATCGATCGACCAGTGGCCATCGAATCGAATCGGGAACTTCGATCGGGGAGTTCAGATTCAAATCAAATTGCAATTACGTAACACGGCGTGGACACGGCGGTATACTATCTGGTTACATCTTGCCTGGGCCCGATGTCGGCACCTTATCGCGTGCCCGGAGGAGAAAGACTCGCCCGAGTTGCGCCAGCAAGATATTCGGTTTGTGCTAGAATCGCTTAGAGAAAGAGAAGGCTTCAACCCGATAGAGCCAACGTTGGCACGCGCCAGATTCGACCGTGTTCGATGTGCGCTCATGTACGTGGTTTTCGGAATGCTTGAAAATGCTCTTCCAACTATGGTGAATACCTTCAATGCAGCAAGGGTAAGAGTTTCGTAAATGGACAATTTGTAGATACGACAAAATTACTCAAGAAATAACAAGCTGGTGAAACTACTCCGTGATTTTATCTCAGGTAATGATATCATCCGTTTAAATTTAGAAGGAAGTTTGAAAAAGACAAAAATGTCTTTAGCATAAATTTAACCAATGAATTATTGACCTTTTATGTCAGAGTTAGGAAATGCCCACTGAAAATTAATATTATAATACAATAATTAAATAACATGTGTGCTCGTTAAATCGCCACTGATTGATTCTCTTGGGAGCTGATAATGACAATCAGTTACGGTCAAGTTTCATAACTTTTATACCTTTTAAAGGTTATTATGCCATCTCATTTTCTAAAATTGACGTGATATTACTGTTAATATCAACTATTAATTTAAATAATTATCCAATTGATAAACGCTTACCGAAACTACAAACTGATCTTTCAAAAAGACAAAATAAGAAACATTCCCGAAAAATTTACTTCACGTTGTTATTTTCCACTTTCACTGCAGTTACCTTTGGGAATATACAAAAATCATTGGTGCATCTTCCCTTTTTGCCTATTTTTAATTTTGCCCATGTAACCATGTTAATGACAGGAACACTGAAGCGTAATGAGCACCATTTAACCTCATTAAGCCAATTATGATTCATTAATTTACCCGAATATTCCTGTTCCCAAAAATCATTCCCATGCCACCATCGGTTGGTGACATTTTCTTGTTCATCGATCAGTCAAACTTCCAAACGGCCCTCACGGCCTGCCATGAATGATAACGAGGGAGTTAAAGGAGAAAAATTTGCTCGTTTCCTCGGGTCATTGCTACGCAATTAAACGCGCCTTTATTTATGAGTACTCTCCTCACTGTCCCTTTTTACGGCGTCCGTCGTATAGGTTAACCGCACGGCGACAAATGTTTTCGCATCTTTCCGAGATGCGATAATCACGAGCAAGTGAAAAAGGTGCCAAAATGCGAAAAACTAGCCCTCTTTAGGGTGCACATGACGTAACTGACATTAAGAGAGTGCCGCCCAGTAAAAGAGGCTCGAAAACGTATAAAAGAAAGCATAAGCATAATTCCGCAGAGAAGCCTTTTAGCATAAAATTCGTGCGCACACGTGTTTCTGTGCACCTTTTGTCTGTCAGCGATAAGTTGGTGTATGTTCAAGCTTTTGGTAATTGTCTCTTCTGTTTTCTTCTATTTTCAGTATTACGATCCTACCAAGCAGCAGTTTTTCTACACCAGTGTTCCTTCGAAGATGGTTTTAAATAATAGTCTGTAATGTAAGAGACTCCATAAAAGTAAAAATATACAAAAAATATGAGAGTAAAAATTCCGTTAGCGTTAAACGAAAAAACAACAGCATGAAGAAATCATTCAGAATTTTGATACAAAAATATCTTTGAAGGGCAAGATCTAAAACTAGGAAGCATATTAAATTAATAAGCATTCCAGTGCTTAAAAAACTACAAAACTTTGAAGCTTAGCAATTTACTTTCCAAATTGAAATTTTCACTGATTCAAATCGCATATCTAAGAGACGTAAGAAATTTTCCCAAAACTTACTTAAAGTACACTTTCACACCATGCATTTACGAAAAATGTAAAAAGAACATAAAAAAAGATGGAAAAAGAAGAATGAGTGCAACAACTCTATTACGACAAGTACCAGATTGAGTTGTTCAACTAGACAAAACCAGTCTTTGCAAATATTTGATAAGAGCTCGCAGAAGAAGTGAGCGAAACAAAACACGATGAAAACTGTAAATAAATAAAATCGACATTTTAGTAATAAATTAAAGAGAGTTGTTGTTTCAACTTAGATCCGAAAAAGGTCTTTTGAAGAAAGACACTCCTGCTTGAAGGTAGTCTCTTTCATATTGGGTAAGTACGAATAGTCATTCGATTTAATGATATTCTTTCGTTTTGGCCTGAACAACTCCGCTCCGATGAAGCATATCAAACATGGTGATGCTTAGGGTCTTTTTTGTAGGCTCAAGTGCGCATCAGAACAGGTGCCATTAAGGCGCCCGGCAGGTCTTCGTCAATGACGAAAGGGAAAGGAGAACTTAAAGTGACGTAGGACGCCCGCTCGGAGCACATTCTAAAGCGCCAGGTTGTGAAGCCGTTTCGTTGATAGAGCGTCGGAATGCAAAACACGCTTCTTCGCCGCGAAGTGAACGGGCTGCCGTTCCGCTTTTTCGTTCTTGGATACTGGTCCACATTCACTTTACCGGTGAAGATGATATGCACTATACCGCATCTATGCGAGTCTGTGTTCCAAGAGCCGCACGTGTCACGAGTGTCTGTGGGGGTTTTGTTTTTTTATGTTGTTGTTTGGAGATTTCTACCACCGACACCGTTGAAGTGAGTGAAGCAATGCTCGGCTGTTATTATTGCGCTTCTGTATTTGGAGGAATGGAAAGGAACTTAATAGGCACTTTGCGAATGCAGATCCATGCCGAATGAGATCACATGTCGGTGCGTCAGGCGTTCCAATTCTTGTGTTCCTATTTCTTGAGGCTATGAGCACGTCTAAGTGTTTGATTAAGGACATCCTCGTGTTCAGATTCGAAAGTAATCTGGTGCGACAGCAAATAAATCCATCAAACGATTTGAAAGTTTAACTTCATTTCCATCTTTGACACATTCTAATACCTTCGATATGATCTTGCCTCGACCGCTCCGTAAAGACGACACTGCTTGACCACCCGACCTTGGCCCGGTCGGACCGGAACGAAAGTGCAAAAAGGGAAATCAAACAAAACGTCAAACTGCTTATCTTAATTGGAATGCCGCGAAGGTTTACGCCGGACGTCCTCGGCCGACGCTTCACAACTACCGGACCGTAGTTCGATCGTTTTATGGAGCGACCTTTTCCACGGCGTTGCACGGTTTTACTGGCGAAACCGGCAAATTTGACATTTTCTCCCCAAGAAAGATTGAACGCACGCTTGAACTTTAAGCGACCGAACCAGAGGAAAAAGGGGGCGACATCTCGCAACCCCGGACGTAACTGGAGCACTGGGACGCGAAAGGACGAAGATCGTCCGGTTTCCAACGTTGGTCCATGGCCATTCGTGAATTTCTCCACATCGCTGCTACCTCCCGCTTCGCCGGAAACGGCCTCGGAAACGGGAGGACCTAAAGATCATCGGCTCGCAGGCGTTCACCATATCGTGGATATCCTTCGCTGCGGAGGAAACGCCATCGCGGCCACTAAATGCCATCTTCAAGGTGCACCAGCTGCACACGAGCCTTTTTAGCGTGTCCTCTCTCCATGTTTCGCCTTGCAACCTTCCTACCGTCGAGGGAAATTTGACGCAATCGCGTACAAGCGTTAACGGGATGGGAGGCAGTTCTTCATAAGGGCAAAGGAACTCAGGGCATTCCGAAACCATCACGCATGCACTTGCAGCGTCTGCTCGGTGCAACAGTAGTTGCAACCTGCGTTCGACATGGCGTTTGCTGGGCCATGTCGACTTCGCCAGCCAGTTGCCATTTATCATCGCGACAGCAAACCGGTGGAGAGTATGAGCATGAACTTTATCTCCCGCTTACGCCGCGATATCCGACCTCCTCTGTTCCCACCACCTACCCACCACTTTTTATCTCTTCGAACAAAAGTAGCTGACAGCGCGAACTTCGCTTCAGCACACGGTCAGATTGTCTACCCTGCGTGATATGCTTACTTATCGAGACGATCACCGCGAACCCATCGTCGTAAGACGTGCATCTTTCGTGCCAGACCTGCGGCAACAGTTTTTGGAGCTTTTTCTGCCTGCCTGCCGTTAAGGTAGGTCTTTGACAGGGAGGGTTGTTTAATTCTTTATATTTTCGGTCTTCGCTCGCGTTTTTCCCGACGGTCGCGTGTTTAACCTTTTCGGCGCATCCTTGGGCGTTTCGGTTAGCCCCCAGCGATGTACGTGCGTTTTTTCTTCGGGGCGTTACCGTTTTTGGCACCGATTTTGCCGTAAAAGGGCTTGTCTGGATCGTGCGGGCAGCATTAAATGGTTTTGGTATTTAACCCAGCCGATATGAGACGTCGGTTTAGATAATTTTATTGAAGCCAGAGTGAATGCTACACGATAAGATCCGAACTTAAGTTACCGACTTTTAAAATGAGACCCTGTTCTATCTATACGGAAAACTGAAAGGTTATCAAATACCATTATTAAAAGGCATAGTTTGTAGATAAAAGTGCATTAACACTTGAATCTAAATTGGGGTCATTCTAACCCAAACGCGATTTTTAAATTTAATATCTCAAAAATGAATATGTTTTTCAAAAAAAAGTTTGTTTTCAAATTCAAAGTAGCATTTAAGAAACATAATTTCAAATTTTTTTGTTCGACCAATTTTGAGAACCAACTTGACTATCCCTAAAATGCTTTGTAGGGGTCATTTTGACCCCTGTTTTTTAACACGCTGTAACTTTGTCAGTTTTCAAGATTTTTTAAATATGTAAAAGGCTTCTTTTAAGTTTATTTGTCTTCTGGCGTTTAAGGATTTTTGCACTTCTTCATCATTTCGCTAGCTCGGAAGCAAAAAAGATCGATTTAAACCGAGTTTTAATTCTTTTCAATTTTTAGTTTTTCAAAATGTGAAATGGAAATTAAAAAAAGGGTATACTAGAAAGCTTACACAGTAAGTAACCTTTAAAAATAATTTCATATTTTTAAGATAACAAATGACATCATAAATTCACCTCAAAGGTATAAACAAAGCAGATGAAGGAAAAAAAACCTGGAAAATTAAAAAAATCGCATTTCAAAGGTCAATTTGATATGTAATTTGTTATCTTCAAAATGGCCCCTAAACGCATTCGGGCAAGTTTTCAAATCGATGTATTCTAGTGTTAATAAGATGCAACAACATTTCCCAGGTTAGTTTTTACAGAATTTTTAAAGAGCTGAACTAAATCAAGTGAATTTTACACAAGCAATTTTCTTTCTTTCGTTTGTTTAACCTTTAGGTACTAATTTTTTCTTCTACGTTATATATAAAAGGCTCATAAACAAAACCCATGTCAGCACCATATGCTCGCCGTAAAGTATTACAAGCGATTTAAATGTGTTAAGCCTCACCATTACCGATGACAAACTCCATCATTTTCTTGACATGAGCAATACTGCAGATTATCGCTCGTAGGTGTCCAGTCGCTCAACTCTCCAGAGGTTCAACAACTACCCGTTCACCACTGACACCTACTACTACTGCTCAACTCCACTCCGGCCGGCAATAAATCATCCCTAATCACTACAATCAAGAGTGAATCGACACCGGTGAACCACTCTCGGTGTCCGTACTTCAAATGGATCGCGGGACTCAATCCAAACCGGGACTTATCGATCAACCCGGATCGTTGGCACACGAAAGTGCCCGCAAACATTGTAGCACCCATCTGTGTAAATACCGACACATGTGGCCACATCCTCTACCCCACCCTGCCCTCTTTCTCTGCCACAATCGAGTGCCGACTTTGAAATCGATCGCCATCGATAGCCGGCAAGCCTTGTTTTCTTGCGAGCCACACACCTCGGGCTGTCTCAAGAAGGCCACGGATCGGAAGCTGCCAGTGGATCAATCAATCGATATGGCACACGGTGGGACTGCTCGGTGGATCGGTGTGCTGACCGTTCACTCCTTCCTTAGCGGCGGATAATGGCGAAGGTAGAAAGAACTAGAACGGCCCGTTTGCCTTTTACAGGTGTGCTGGGAAATGGCAAAGAACTTCGGGCTCGGCGTACGAATCTAACGAAACCACATAAGGATACCGGTCCGGTTCGACTTAGGGGGCACTGCGAACCAAAGGAAGGCAAGACACATTATGTCTAGCGAACGATCACTTGATCACTTGATTGTGCGGTCGAATGTCTTGTCGAGGCTCATGGATGCGTTTCGCTTCCAAGGGGCCAAGAACGAACGGATCGCATCAGCACATCGTGGACATCGAGGACTCGATGCTCGAGTCGTGCTGCGATTTGTCCGGTTGGAAATGAATTTTAATTTAATCAAGCGCCAGCTTAATTGGTCCACGAGCGCGGAGGTGATCCCCCAAAGGTGAACCAAACGTCCGTCAAACGTCGAACTAATCGAGTAAATTAGGAAGCAATTTATTGCAATACTCCACGCTTGCTCAAGCATACGCCGCGGGGAGGGAATTAATGCACCATGCGGGCAGTTGGACAAATGCGTCACCGTGGCCCAAACAAAACACTTCCTGATTGCGACGAAACGAAATAAATTTCTGTCCCGCAAAAATTCGCTCCATCGAAAGACTACGATAGCTTCCATAATAACTTCGAAACTGGTTCCGACGGCTCCCATCCGGTGAAACAGGATCGTCGAGGAGGACATGAAAAGTGTAGCAACGCTCGTAAATGGCACAACGGCCCAACTGTTGTTGTCGATCGTCCGAAAGGCCAAACAAAGATGCGGTTGCGTCCAGGGCGACACCGAGCAGCAAAAAGACCTTAAGAGAAGGCGCGTTTCGCGTTGTTCTTGACCTTTAAACGAAAGTGGTGAGAGGAAGCGGTCTGTGCCTCCGGGAAGGATGGCCGGATCCTACGACGGTCAGGACCGTACCGTACAATGCACTCGGTGGGCAATTTATAGCACGTTGGGTTTGTGGTTTGTTTGCGGTTGGGTAAAAGGCACGGCTCAGGACCATCATCGTTGCCATTTCACCCTACGCTTGTTCACGCTGTTTTCTTCTCACTGCGCATTTACAAAATCGAGACCGATTTAAATGAATTATTCAATTGCTCCTGCTGTTAGTCTAGTTTTTAAAACCGAAGACACCGAAGCGGACGTCCTCGCGCTCCTCGATGTCCTTGCACTATTCTTGCTGAAGAGGAGGTCTTGCTACATCCCCGCGGATGGGATGACGCAATGCATGACTGACATTTCATCACAAGGCAAACAACTGTGTTCTGTTTCGAAAGCGGTTCATGTTAAGAACTTAAAATGGTGGGATAAATAAAAGGATTAATGTTGCTCGCAGGAACCTTAAGAGCATCATTCTTGTTATTTTTTTTGAGTTAATAATGTATTGCTTTTAGTGCAAATTAGGAACTTCATTCATCAAAAAATTTGAAGATGCCTATAGTAGTTTTATTTAGTTTCCTCCTCAGTAGCATTGAAAAGACTCAATCAAAAGCATGCCCTCATGTTAACCTACCGACTCAAAGAGGCCAACAATTCCTCACCGTTGTTTTCTTCCCCAGACGGTAGCGCGTTCTGCATTACACAACAACCTTCGAGGTGCATCGCGTGCATCGCACACTACAGTGACATGCGTTTCACTCGGTGCAGTAACATCCTTGCCTGACCCTTACTCGATTACCGTCTAGCCAGATCAAACTGTAGCCCCGTCCGTCCCCAGACCATGGTCAGCTGTGGGTTGTAAACCCATCCACTCCAAGCCTTAAGCAGCTCGATGACGGAATGATTGCAGGTAATGTCAATCAGAGTGGCTCGCTATGCAAATTGCATTCGGGCAGCCCTGCTGTTGGAGTGGCCACAACGAGATTCCGTGGACAATTGCCGTGAAAGAGTCGGTTGCAGTCGAGAGATGCATCAACGATTATGTTCTGCGTTGAACCAACATCCTGAACGGTAATAAGGCTTGCCTTGGTGGTGATGGTGTCTCTTTTCTTTCAAATAGTTTGCATATTTTAAAGAAGCTTCTGTAACAAATGTACTTCAAATTATACAAACAAACTAAATCTCGTTATTCGTAGTCTCAAAAATGGATATTGCTCACAATTTTGTATAACAAATATTTCTGGACAGAATAAAAATGAACAAAGCGAAACTTGTATTCTCCATATAAAAACAAACCAAATTTGAATTAGATTCCTTCCTCGATACTGCTTGACATAGAAACTGTAGTTTATCCCCGTTCAAATGGTTTATCCAGATCAAAAACACCTCCTCCTTCCACCGAACAACCATTGCATGTTGCACTGGAAAGTAAACCAAACACTGTTCAAGTTCAAGAATTAAGGTCTAGCCCAAGACCACCCCGAAGAACTAGACCACCCTGTGTGGGTATTGAGGCGAATCAACCGCCTTACCCACTTTCTATCGCAGCAAGAACTTCTATCGAACGAAACCGTAGGGCAATAATTATAAAAGCAATGTTGCAATGTTTGCTCATCATCAGTTTGGAAGCTTCTCTTGTAGGTGCAGGTGAATTTACTAACCCATCCTAAAATGTTCAAACTACTGCTGCAGCTCGTTGTTCTGGTGGCGTTCGTACACGGAGCGCCGGTCAAGAAGCAACGTCAGGCATACGAAACGGTAGTCAAACACGAACCACAAACGGGTGGCGAACAGATGCAGTTCGAGCCGGTTGACGCCGGCATGGAGCTGGCCAACGAGGAGATGGGAAAAGAAACACCGGACGACTACTACGCCTACCCGAAGTATCAGTTCGAGTATGGTGTGAAGGATCCGATCACCGGCGATCACAAGAGCCAGTGGGAAATGCGGGATGGTGACATCGTAAAGGGTAAGTTTAATGCGGGGGTTTCTCAGCGTGGGTATCATGTCCCGTTCATTGCATTCCTTTTATTGCCACAGGATCCTACACCCTCGACGAACCAGACGGTACGCAGCGCATCGTGGAGTATCGGGCGGACGATAAAAATGGCTTCATAGCGATCGTGAAGAAGATCGGCAAACCGATTCACCCCGAGCAAGGCCAAAAGATGGAGCGACTTGTAGCGCAAGAACAACACAGTCACAAAGCCGGCCAGAGTTACAGCAAGCTGAAGAAGTTTAGCTAAGTGATTGGAGAGGAAACAAAGCCCTGAAGTGTATATAAGCCGTGTCATAATGGTATGAATCTGCATAAAATGAATTGCTCGCGATCAGCCAAACATCAGCCTCGTTATTTGTGGGGATGAATATTGCAGTTGCTATGCCGAAAGCCAGTGTTTATTAGAAACGTTCTGTGTGGGTATTGACAAACAATCCCCTGCAGTGACATACGTTTGTGTCCGAAGAGTGGCACGATGCAATGAATCGTTGATGATGTTGTGTTCGCTAGCCGTGTCGTATACACATAGGTATTATTAATTCCTTTCAATAACGGGCTCGCGGGCGTCCATCTTTCATTGTTATGACAGAAACATGTAAGTACATTCTAAATCAAGCAAACTCCTCTATTACAGGATGTTCTGTCAACAGGCAATAAATTCGTTTTGAAGTGCCTTGCAATTATGA
This sequence comes from Anopheles sinensis, assembly GCA_000441895.2. NCBI lineage: Eukaryota > Metazoa > Arthropoda > Insecta > Diptera > Culicidae > Anopheles > Anopheles sinensis. The sequence continues at coordinate 326,824 of KE525307.1, read as the reverse complement.
TGCGTGTTTGCTTTTCATATTGAATATTTTTTTTATATTTTATAGTTTACACGAGGGATATAATTTTGGCTTCTTTTGCATGTTCTTAAAATGTCCAAATGATGTGAAAAAGGCCTATTCACATACAAAACCGCCAAAAAACTAACATAATCCACTTGAACCTCACAGCTTGACAAAAAACGTAGAGACACCACTGTCTACAAATTTACTACAAATAGCTGGATACTTAACCTAAACCGCTCGTCCGACGAACGAGCAGTAAGCTGGAACATGCTATTATGGCTAAAATGTATTGAAAAGGAATGTACCACCTGAGACCTTCGAACCGCGTTCGCGTCTTCATACAAACCGCAGCCGTTTGGTTGGTAGCCGACCGAAAACATCTGTTTACAATCAACCTGCCCAAGTTTAGCACTGCCCAACGAAAGAAACAATCATCATCCTCACCATCATCGCCATCTCATCCCAGCGTCGTCCACAGAAACCACCCATCACCTTTCGCAAGCAAAGTCCTTCGACAAGGTTTGGTTCGTAGTAAAGTCGCGGACCCGGGCCGCCCGTTGATTACTTCATTGTACAATCAATAGGTTAGTAATATCCGAAACTCGTGCTACCCTCGTGTCCACCTCACCCGAGTTGCCATCAGCACGACCGATTCGAGCGACGGTGTCCTCTGGTTCGGCTCATCCTCAACGGTCGTAGATATTATCTCATATTTTATGTACTTCGCTGGCAGTGGGAGAATAAAAAGCAAATTCGATAGTGAACAGGTACCCGCAGTGATCGTGTATGGTGCAAAGACTGCCATTGGCACAGTGGGATAACTTCAATTAGTTGGCCCGTCGAGTGAAGCTGAACGGTGGATGTTTTTGCAAATTTTATAACCGCAACACTCATAAGTAGCAGATTTCACCCTGAGTTTATTGAGAACATAAGATGGAAAATGCATTTGTTATGCCATTTCCTAAAAAACAGAATGGTGTTGAAGTACAGAGGAATCATTTTAATACAACATTTTATGTCCAATCAATGTTCTAAGCGATCCCTTCGTACGCTCCGTAGTGACATACATATCCGATGCGATATTCCATGGCACGTAGACGACGAAAGACGTCACTTTGAGGGGGGTTCGCAGCATTGACTGTCGACCCGACGGCGTCTTCCACCGGTAAATGTTCTCCCCGGAGCCATCTTCTTCTGCCCGCCCGTTTGTTGATGCTGTTGATTGCGTTCCAATGCGCTTGGAGGCGCACTTCTTTTTTCCCCTCACTACCTCCTAGATGTTCCAATCACCACGGACCACCTTCCTCCCCGAAAACTATTACAGATTCTTACAGCCTCGCCTCTCGCTTGCTCGTTCCCAAACCTTTTACATGTCTTAGCCTTCTCCTTTGCACTCTCCATTTGCCATCCTCCCTTAATGGAGGCACGTTCCAAGCCCTTGCTAAGATCCTAACGATCGTACACGGCAAACACACACACACACATGGCAAGCCACCAACACCACTACGAGCTGGTGTTCGCAGCAGTAATTTCCTTGGCGCACGAGCAACACTCGGGAGGGTGCGCATCGGAAACCTAATTTTGTTGTGCTGCTCCAGACGAACGGCGGGCAGAGTTTCATCATCCATCGATCGATCGATGGGTCGATTGATCGTCGCAAATCTCGCTGGTTGCCACATCTCACCGCAGGTCGGGTGTGCAGAAGTTTTCCATCCTCCGCCGCCGCTCGCGCGAAACCGCCCAGATTTCCCTTTTTCCCAGAAGGGTGAAAGAAAACCGACGGTCGCTTCTTTCTTTCACTAAGTGGTGTGCAACGTTATCCTGAACGATAACCGTTACCATCAAAGTAATTCAAGCTGGAGCTGGTGAAGCAAATAAACGGTGTGAAATGTAGTGTGTATGTGTGCGTGTGACTGAGTATTGGTATTTGAAAAGGGAAGAAGATCCTTGAAAAAGTGTCAAGTGCCGTTTGTCAAGCAGTTGTAAAACTCAATTAGTTCACCCAACACATAGATGGTCGTGGTGCAATCGATTTCAGAGCATGCTTAGTGATTGCTTAGTGCTGCAAAAAGTTGACTACATCGCACATCCATCAAAATCCGCCACTGATTTCGTGACACCTTTGGTGTGGTCTGCTTTTTTTTGGTTTCATCTTCAAGTTCCATTACAGGAACCATTGCCACGCTTTCAAGAAGACGTGAGTCGTCGCTGAGACGACACTCTCTCCATCTGAAGATCCAGAAGTTCCCGCGAAGATTTAAGGTAAGCAAGAGCTTGTCGAGCACAAGAACCTCAAGGCGAGGATAAACTACGCTTATAAAAAAGATAAAAGAAACCTCCTCGGGTGTCATCTCTCGCAGTGAACTGACGAAAAAGCAAAGTACGTGATTAATCACCTTAACTTTTATGTGGCGCACGGTGCTCGGCGTAGTGAGAGTAAACGAACCGCTTGATTTACGGCCGGCGGTTGCAAAATGATAAATTCCACCATAGGATTATGGGCCCGAGCCCGCCCGTCTCCATCTTGGGAGGGCAAGTCGGGCCGGGTTTATTGTCGCATCGCGTGCACTGAAATCATCACGGGATCGGATTATGATCGATCGTAAAAAGATGATCCAGCACTCGCCGGACAAAGCTGTCTAAAGGAGGCGGTGAGAAATTTCGGAGTGAAAACTCGTTAGCGTAATTGAAATCGTGTGCCAAATGGAAATCATAACCATCCGAGCGAAAACCGTCCATGGACCGATGCACCGATCATTTAGCGGACTTCTCCACTAGCGGTAGCAATCGGTTTTCCCAGTGATTGGTCGTCTCCCGGTGGGAAAGGAAAGTTACTCAATCGTGCCGCCCGTTTACCTCCGGCGGTTGTGTTGTGATAACGACGATGAAAACTATCGCCGGAAAATTGTGAAGAATTATTAATCACAGCTAACGGTCCAAATGGTCAACATTTTATGCATTCAGATTGTGCTGGATAGAAATGGAAACTCATGTTTTCGACATCGTTAATCTTGCGGATAGCTTTTGCACTTTGTGTTTGTGTTTCTCGTCACCTTTAACGAAACCAGTGCAAAACACGATACCTTTTGTGAGCTGGGTTTGCTTTAAATTCCCACACATTTGTTGGTTGTATTTTTATTTTTATCAGCGCCCTCTGCATCGAAATCGTAGACAGGTTCAGTGAATTATTATACTTTTTCTGTGTCACTCATAACAAATATTATTCACTCGGAGCGCTAGGTGAATGATGGAGCTGAACTCCATATGAGTAAAAAGTGTGATTTGTCAGCGCCAAACGAAGTTTACTTGCTATTTGACCTTTTCTGCGATGAAGGAATTCACTCACAGCAAGGAAAGCAGAAAAGCAGTTTTTTACTTATATATCTCCACATGTTAAATGAAACTCAACCATTGATAATGGTAACTTTACACAAAATGAACTTTGACATTTCCTACGTCACGATGCAGAGCACTTCTAACTATCTACAATTCCATTACACGCAGACCGACTCTCCAATCGATTCTGAACCATTAGCCTAATAGCACATCTTACTTTAGTCACTTAAGATCGTTCTCCAACGCCATACCGTTCAACCTTCAACTGCGCGTGGAAAGGTCATGAAGCAACCGCATATTTTTAGGGCATTCGTGTGTAAACAGCAACCCAACATAATAATCAAGAAGCGGATGTGTTTTGTTTACCTCTTTCTTTATGTTCACCCACTAAATGGTAGATAAATAAATCATACAGGGTTCGTAGAATGTCACGAAACAGCAAACGAGTACAAAAGACTTCAACGCCATAACCTTAAGCGACGAACGCTTTAGTTAATTGGTAAAATGTGCAACAATGTATGCGATACGACGGACGGACGGACATAATGAAACAAAACATGCATTATTCATCAACACTAACCTAACTCGCTGTTAGCCAAAAACTGCTTGTCTAGGATTTTCAATTAACGCCGGGCTGTCTGTTAACATGAGAGAAGTCAACCGCGTTTGGGCGGACAAATCCTTTTCCATAAAGCCCGCGAGCCAACGCCCCACGGCGACCCTGTGCACCCGTCGCCGATGGGTGCTTAATCATTGTCAGCTGGGTGTTGCTTCGATATTGCGGGTCGATCATGTCATAAAGCATTTTTATGGGATGTTAAGAAGATTTACGATCTGATTTTTGCTCCTCCGTTCTCGCGCTTGTCTTTTTTTAAATTCGCTTTCAATATGGAATCATTTTCCTTATCGTTTTCTCAATGGCTGTTTCAAAATAAATCTAAAGGCTAAAAGTGCGATGCTTTATCATGAGCGTATCAGTGGCCGCTCGCGCACCATCGACTGCTTGATCCAAATAGGACTCGGATAGGAGTGCTGCTGCCTGTTCGATGGTGGCCAGTGGCGCTCCATTCCAAGCCCACTGAGCTGATAAATTGTTAATAACCGGACCATAAAGGAAAATTTATTTACCACAAGGTTAGAGATGACGAAGCCGTCGAACGAGGTGCAGCACGGGCGCTCAAGAGATCACAGCTGATTGCAGCACTCCACCAGCTGTGGTTTGGATTGAACTCCCCGTGGAAATGCACCTTGCATGCAGCCACATGTGTATGTCTGTGTGTGTTGCAAAAGAGATGCTACCGGTCCGATAGCCGTACCGTCCGCAACCACAGCAAAGCTGCTGGAAATGGCCGGAAAATGGTGCTAACCTAAATTTTCCAAATCGCTTCGGTCCAGAATTGGTGTGTCGAACCAACGTACAGCACTTATCAGATCGAACTGATCGGCGCTTGCCATTGCGGTGACGCTACCCGGCAGGTGAACACTTACCACCGAGCGGCCTCTAAACCGTTTGTCGTCACCTCAGCATTAGCTTCGATTTCTTACTCGGCGCTTTCGGCGCACGGCTACAAATCGATGTACGATCGTATAAATTCTTCATTAGCACATACACTTGCTGCAATCTTTGAGCAAATCGATTGCTTCCCTTAGAAAATCAGCGGCTATTTTGTGTGGGATCCGTAGAAGAATTATTCAGCAATATGTCACGATCGCTGCACACAAGTAACACTGATGAAGGATTCAAATACGGTGAATAGAAGCATGTGCAGCTGGAAACAGCTTCCTGATCTCACGGCTGCTGTTCAATTAGTGGCATTAATTTACATGCAAATATGTAAGACCCGGCGTTGCAGCTAAATATGTCAAGGTCGGAGATATTTGAATAACAAATTATTGAAGATACGGTTTAAATTTGAACCAGTTTTCAGTTTCACTTTAAGTCAGTGGGGATAATGTTTAATTTTGCACCTACGCTCTTTGATTTGTTACCATATTTAGAAAATTCAAGTTGAAGGCAAACATTCATAATTAACTGTTAATTTATACCGCGTTTTCATGGCCAATAAAGAGTTGCTCGTTAACGTGATGTGCTGCAGGACGAAAACCGCATATACCACAACAGCCCACGATCGTTACGATAATCCCCTATCCACGACCTTTCATCCGACCCTGAACTCACGAAAATGTTCGCAGCGACGCCTCGAAGGGTCACACGGTGATGGTGAAAAATTAATTATAACGGTCTAATTTGCTGCTCCACACCGGGCAGACGCGATGACCGCAAACTTTCGGCGGTATAAGGCGAAAATATTCCACCGCTTTTGGAATCTAAAGATCTCCATCCTATGGCCTTCATCGTCATCGGACGGATGACGTTGGCGATGCGACACGCTTCGGATGGGTTGGTCCACCACCCAATCTGGCTGCCAACCTCGCGCCCTCCGGAAAGTAATTAACATTTTGAGATCATCGCTCAAAGCGGGAGTTGCCATTTTCCCGCCACTGGCGCGCGAACAGAAAACCATTTACTTTACGATCAACCGTCCCCCGAGGAGAGGTGTGAAAAGGGTCCATGAACTCTTTGTATCCCGGGCTGGGTCCCCGAGTATGTACGTACTTGCCGCGAAAGGGTCGAAAAGACTCCAACCACCGTAGGTCACCCGAGAGAAGAGCTGCGATGGTTATCATGGTTTAATTTACGAACTTCACTCCGGGCCTTCTAGCGTATGTGGTTGTTGCGTAACTGCAAGTGGCGTGGTGCAGATTGCCCTTTAGAGATTCTTAGTGCAAAGGGCCGACTTCACCCAGGGGCAATGATTGGCCAAAAGTCCTCGACCCCGCACATGGATGCACGATGACGCTAATCATTAATCAACCCAAGGATGATGTTAGTGAAACGAATCGATCTATTGAACAAAGCTTACCTCAGGGAGTGCATTCAATGAATCAGGCTTCTTATTACTCGAAAGGTTTTAGTTTCAAATAGTCTATTCTGCATTTTTCTGTATTAAATTTTACTTGATAAATTTATGACTTTACATCTCTGACTCATTGACTCTTGAGATCTTTGACACTACAAGCAAAACACATGTATCAACTTTAAGTCATATACTTTTCGAAGGTTATCACCCCGTGAACTCACGGTAAGGTGGAAACATTTCACGGTTCCAATTTCAATTTTCATTCCAAAGATGCATATCTATTGCTATCGGTGCGGCCCGTGATCATCACCGTTGCCTCCGAGCCTTCACCGTGGCGTAACGGCGGTGCCAACCACATACATATGCTGTAGACCAGGGTGTGACATTTATAACACGGTGTGTCCTTGGGTTAACGCATGAAAGCGAGTGAGGCGCAAGAAAAAAACAGATGCCAAGATGCCGTACGACACCCGTTAAATCGGCCCATCCGTGGCCTGATTTGCATGAGAATAAACAATAGTGGTGGCACTGCCACCGACAACCAGCTGAACGCGACGTCTCGCTATCGACCGCGATCGCATCGGATCTGTCGGTTACTTTACAGCCCGGTAGCGGCTCGCGTTGCCGTACCGGTTTCCGAAATTGGTTCATCCATTGCAAGTTCGCGGTCCGGAGTTTGAGACGGGGAAGTATAAACAGGCGGGCATTTAAATTCCATGCAAGAGCAGAAGTAAATATCGAATGGCACAAAACCAATCTACGACCCGTTGTCGCACCTCGGGAACGCCGGTTTCATCTCCTTCGGGGTAAAAGTGTGAAGTCGTAACTCCACAAACCCGTGCGGCACTCGATTGCCCTTGACGGGCTTATTATTTGCACATGACGGTACTCAGCCGATCATGCCAGTGCTTCAATGCCAAGTTCACGAAAGGTAGGAAACGATGTGATGATCGCATCGAAACGCGACATACCGCGATCAAGAAGGGGTTGGCAAAATAAAGTGGCAAATGATTCTCAAGGGTTGAAGTCCGGCTCGGGATGGATGGGAAGGGATTGGGTGATCCAAGGGTCGCCTGAAGTCGATGGGAGAGTGAGGATGAGCTAGGAGGGACGGGAAATAAACGGCCATTAATGATCCCACATTGGCGAACGCTTTTGTTTCCTCGTGTCGGAAATCAAGATGAACCGCTTAGCTAAAGAAGACGTTTCATCAACGTCGACGCCATGCCAAGCGCACTGACGTCCGAATAAGTCGCCGCTAACCAGTAGAGGAATGGAAAAAAACACCGAACCCTTACAGGTAAACAATCAAACAACCGGCCGACACCAGCTCGTGACGTGGTTTTATGTTCCGTTTCTTATAAACAAACAGCCTCCTCGAATGGTTGGTTGAGAGCAACAACATATCCTCTGCCTGGTTCAGCAACCTGTACTAAGACGATTCGTCACGATCTTCCACAAGGGTTCGTTTGCGGTAAGTTCACGAACAAAGCTAGAATCTCCTTGAATTCATGGGAAAATGGTAGAAGATGAGCCTTCAGTAGCGAGTTCTGCTTATTTTTTCACCTGTCTTTTGTTTGCAAACCGAGGTCCCGAGATTCGAGAGCAAAGTTTATCGACCCAGTAGAAGGTTAAAAGATGTTTACATTCGCCATTGCGTTCTAAGGAAGCGTTTAAAAACAATACATGTACAAACATCTCTTTTACAGAATAATTTAAAACTTGAAAGCAAAACTTCCCAAATGTTTATTTTGTTTGTTACTAGAGGGAAAAGAGAGATAGATAACAGAAGAAAAAATCATTCAAATCAAGTAGAGTTTCATTTGCATATGTCGATGGTTTTAAGCCATTTGAGCCGTCTGGTAGCTTACTTCAATTGTCTTCAGGTTCTTTGTTATCTAAATCAGTGCTTGAGCTGCTAAGACGGCAACCAGCGGGAACGTCAAACTCACAGTCAAAACAACTGAACTTTAGCGATCGATCGATCATGTCGAATTTCGGGAGGAATTATAAACCTACCGCACTCGGCAGTCCGGGATAAATGTTTCATTCAAATGTTAGACCCATTTTGATTCCATCCCACGTACCACATTGTTAATCCTCCACCTCAACTGTTCGCACGTTCGGTAACGAATGGGATATTTTGGGAACATACCGCACTCCCTACCCGTGAAGGTGACACCAAGCAACACTGTGTTCTTTTTCTCTAGCAAAAGACTTAGATGCAGCTTATTCTTTTGCAAAAGGCAATCGCCCGATGGCCGCGCGTGGAAAGCACAGGATAGAAATCCCCTGAACAGCGAACGTTGATCAATCCGAGCCTACCGATCGAGTCGCTTCGCTTGCGACGCAAATACCAAGGTCATTGCCTAAAATCAGGGAGCAAATGAACGGAACGGGCAGCAAGAGGTAAACGACATTGCCACGGGTTTGAGTCTTTGAACTTAAACGCCTCGTAAGCGACGAACCGGCCCCGATACGCTGTGAGCCGTCCCTCGTACATCCATCGGGATCATTTCGCGTGCCATTTCGACAGGAAGTGGAATGGTAAGACGATGGCATGATTATGACGGCCCATTGTTCGCCAGGCAGAGGGTTGGGTAGAATTGTTCTTCGGCGATCGTAAATAAGCCGCTGGAAACATTTCGCTGTGATTAACGCACGGCGATAAGATCTACACAAGCGACTGACTTTACAGCGTTCTTTATTGAGAACAGGTTTTAAAGAAGAATTAATAGAAATGCCACGAGTCCAGCAAAAACACGGCGACTACACCATCTATCAAACAAATCATGCCTCAACCATGCTGGATATCGCTTTCAATGTGAAGACCACCATTAACACAGGGAGGGTTAATAAGATTTTGTTTGCTATAAATAACACCCGAGCTAATTATCTAACGTTGCCATTCCAGATGAACCTGTTTGTGACCGCCGCTATTGGAGTCGTTGTACAGCTTTTCGCCCTGCTGACGGCGGGTGAACATTTGGTCGAGTTTGTATCGAACTACCAGCAGAAGGCTGCCGTAAGTACACTCGAGCCGCACACTATACCTGGTTATCGTGTACTGAAAAGCTCGATTCAAATTAATTACATATCAAACGAAATCTTAAAAACCACAGCAACTTTTCCAATTTGCGCAATCAAGTCAACATGAGAATTTGAACATTTTCCCTCTGATTACAACAAACTTGCTGCAGCTTGGAATAGGTTGCCAGTTTTGCCCTCAAACAACTCCGGCCGAAGCAGTACGAGTTGGTGGTATGCACCCGAAGAGCCTGTTAGTATCGCTTTGGCAATAAATCACAACAATATTGCAGTGTTGAACTTTTCAGCGGGAATTTACGACGTTCAAATTACTTAAAATTACTTTCAATTAGCGAAATTGTACGTACATACCTTCTACTTGGGTGCACACCCAGGTCTATAAGAGCGTGGAAATGGTCGGAAAAATGCCCGAAGATGCAGACTTAACTAAACATCCCAAGATCTGGTATGAGGTAACTTCGAGTGCTAGAAGAAATTGCCGGTTTCAATTTTCAAGCTTAGAATTCCTTTTTGCTATCGATAAGGGCAAGAGACTGTTGGCTGTAAAATGCTTCGCTTCATACCTTTGACATGAAATTACATTTCAATTAGAGCACGGAGAAGCATTCTCTTTTTCTCTCCGCCAATACTTTAGAGCTTTAATAATCTTTAGCAATGCTAGCTTTATTCCTCATCATTTCATTCGTCCCACTAGATCGACTACTCCTTCCGGTACTACATCGACCATCCACCCTCCGGTGTGTCGCTGGATCACTGGGAAAACCGGAAGGGAGACTACGTGCACGGTGGCTACGGTGTCCTTGAGCCGGGAGGATTCGTCCGTACCGTTCACTACGAAGTCGAAGGCGACAGTGGCTTCCGCACGGTCATCAAAACAACGGCACCGGGTAAGATGGATCCATCCTCTTCTGCAGCTGCAGATTCTTGCAACAGCTGTAACCTTCGTTCCGATTTTTTTTTTAACACCTTTTGCCAGGAAGCTCCCAACAGTACAGCATACACAGTGCGGGCAAAAAAACGCAACCACCTCAGCCACTATGGAACACCAAACCGGTTGCGTTCGTGCAGGGAGGCCATAAATCGTAGCTGTGCCATAGACTTCAACAGCCAACAGGGGGAACAATACTGTAAATGAGTCGAGTTATGTGACGCATGTAGTTTTAAAAACGATCGCGTGAGCATATAGTGTAGTGTTTATCTGTTTAGCTTTTTTTATCAATGTTAAAACATTTATGTAAGTAATATGCCTTAAAAAGGTTAGGTTTCGAAGCCTTTTGTTGTTTAAAGTGTTAAAAAAAACAATGTTTTGGCTTAATATCAATAAAAATAGTTGTATATAAGCACTCAAGTTCTTCACAAAGCTTAAATCGGTTTACAGTTTATATTTTAAAATTCATCGTTCAAATCATCCAATATTCTTCAAAGTAAATGTTCCGGTTGCTTCGAAGGCACAAAAACAAAGTGTAAACGAGAAACAAGAAATTTAAAAGAGCCAATAAAAAGATGCTTTCATTAAGCCGAAGCCATCACTTCATTTGATCGTATGATTGAAGTTTGCTCTGCTCCTAATGAGCTGCCATCCGTCCACGGACAGATTGCTCAAAACGAAACTTAAGTTCAAGGCCACATGTGTGCTAAAAAACATTGCCTAGGGTTCAATCAACTGCAAATCGACAAAAACCGTTTAATCGAAGAGCGAATCGAAAAACCGGAATCCAATCGTCTTGCATTTGAGGGAAAAAAGCTTCCGTGAGCGATGAAAGAAAGACGTTTAAAAGCAACTGAAAAAATCGGAATCATGAAAGCTTCATGTTGCCGCTCATGTTCCAAGAGCTTTGTGATGCTGTCCACCCCTAAATTCATGTTGACTGTGAGTTTCATGTGTTCGTTTGAGCTTTTAGAAATCTACTATTAAAGCTCTTTTCCCTTCGACGAATCGCTTAGTACAACAAGTTTAGTAGTAACAAAATACACTAACTGTCGCTTTGACAGTAGGGAAAGTAGCAGAAAAAACATAGTTTAGAAGAAACATAACATAGCAAGCCATGTAAGCCAACATAAATTATCGGAAGGAATTTGCTTTTTCATAAAATATTCTTCAGGTTTTAGCAACAGGAATCAATGCACACTTCAAAATAAAAATCATTATTTTTTAACATAAAATTTAATCTCATTTGTCACTCTAATCAATTTAATTAATAATTAACAATCATACAGTATCATATTCATTGTAAGACTTCCAACCAATAGCCAATCGTGATCCATCCTCCACAACATCGGGAAGAGCCATTATGCAACAGCCACGATTGGCCGATTGTTATATTCCCCATCGACCGACGAAGCACCTGGAAAAAACATCTCCACTGGTCCGGTTTTATTGTTGTTCATCTCCTTCTGGAAAACAAAATCTTGACGAGCGCGCGTGGACAGGTCTGATATAAGAAACGACGCTCAACGTGCCCAACTGTATTGTAAGCCTGACTCCCTCAACAGCATCGGACGGGTAGAAGGGGGTGGAAAACTCTCACTCTCATTAATCATAAACAAACCAACAACCGAGGGCCCCGGCGCCAACAACAACGGCGAACGCAAACAAACGCTCTCGATTCACCAACGCTGTTAAGCCAAACGAGAAGCATAAAGTGAAAAGCTTTACAAGAGCATCACAGCGGGGAAGATGTGTTGATGCCGAACGGAGGCTGGGTGAGGTGTAATAAAAAGTAGCGGGGCAGTGGAGCAGAGAGGCGCAGAGAAAAACGAATGCCCGAGAGGGGTAAAAGAAAACTAATAGCACAACTTTAATGCTCGCAGCAAGCAGCCAGGGCAGTTGTTGGGCCAAGTAGCAGGCGGAGGCGAATTCAAGTTCAACATAATTTTCTTCACTTTCAGCTTCATTCGCGCTCGCTTATTGCATCAACCGTTCGAACTGAAGGCTCCCGGTCTGCCGTGGAGCAGCCACGCTGCCGAGAAGTAGGTCAGTCGTTCTGCACTCGGCGTCGACAGGCGAGAGTCTCAAGGGGGTCTCGAAGATCGGGCGCATTTGTTGACGGTAGCATACAACCGGCCACAACATTAGGCACGCGCCGTGCGCGATTGTTTCCGCGAATTAAATTAACTTGGATCGTTGACTGTGCCGCGCTTTTCGCGAACCATACGAGCGACTTAACCCTAGACCCAGTGAATATATTAGACTACCTTTTGCAAGCTGCTGCAAAGCGTGGTTCATTTGGGAAATGAAAGATATGCACAAAATTCAATTATGAAAATTTAAAACGCAAGGCGCAAGCGGAAATCAAAGTTTATTTGCCGCGAATGGTATACTGCATTTTGCATTTGATTTGGGTTATTAAACAAAATGTTGGCAAATAAATATCTTTCAGGTTATAAATTTGATGTTTTGAATATACAATCATTTATTTCAGAGATTTGCAAATCAATTCTTATTATAATGTATGTTATAACCATCTGCCCTCCGAAAAAATGTTTGTGAATTGATTTGCAACCGTGTTTTAATTGAAACCTCCGCGAAATTAGCCTCCTCAAAGACGTGACTCAATCGTCTCAATAAGCCACCATTAAAGTGTCATCAACGCACGCGTCTTGGAGCAACCGTTTGACTCGCTGCAACCGTTACGATCACAATCCGGGTGATCCTCCGAAATCTACCCCACGGCCATTCGCCGGGAAATAAAGCGATCAATCAGCACGCGCTCGATGCAGCAATTAAGCCCTGTTTTTCTACGATTGATCCATAACGCGGAACCCTTGCCCAACGCTGCCCTGGAGCCCTGGTGCAATCGCTAAGGCCATCGCAGTCGCAGCATTTTGTGCCTTTCCCGTGTGTCACCGGCTCTGAGCTGACTTGTGCGTGTGTGTCTCTTATGCTCCAGCGATACTTTTCCCCATCGCGTTCACGAAGACTCCCCGGGTGGGCTGTGAAAAATAATAACAAAGATCACCATCGCAACTGTCCCAGCGGCCCTCACTCACATAGATGGTCCAACAGCAATAAAAAAGAGACATATCTGTAACTGTTTCTTACTCCCCAGCAATCACCGTTCGGTGCGCTTTTTGAAACATACTTTTTTCCATGTTTACACTAATCGATCCGCGAACAACGATGGCCAAGGCTCGCCCGCGCGATGGATGCAAATATGTATGGACGTTGCAACCTGGACCCATTTCAACAAGTACCGGCAGTTACCTGGTAGACCAGAGCATGTGGTTTTAATGCTTATGCTTTTAGCGATTGCTTCACGCGCACTAAATGGATCGAGCGGGAATTTGTCAATTCTGGTCCAATTTTGTCTTGTCTTGGTTTTCAGCATAAACTCCTTGTTTTCTTGAACTGCATATTTATGATGAAAAGTATGCTCGGTAAGCATATCAATAGCTGACCAAGTGCAATCGGTTAACCCTGTGGTTTTGTATTGCAACATTTTGATTGAGCGCATCGTAAACGGTAGCGTTCATTTTTATGTTTCAGTGCAGAACACAAAGTAAATAAAGGGCAATTGATTGTGACATAAAGAAACCAATTTCATCGGTCTACGATAAGGAGTAAACAACCAAGTTTTCAGGAAAAAATGGTTAATGCAACTTCATGAAGCGAATGCTCTTCATTTTATTCAACATTGAAATGTTCTCTGAAGCTAAGTAAGCAAATTAGATTCCATCCTTTGTAGTTCTTAAAACGTTAAGTTTATTCATTTATTTTAAACAGGCCACCACACCGAATTGTTTTAAATCCATCGCTACCACATTTTCGTTTTATAAAACAAACATCTAACCCTAAATCAAGCTCACATCATCACCTTGAGCCACAATCGGTGGTCGAAGTTTTTCCACGGCTTCACTTTTTTCCCTCGGTCGCCTTGAAAATGGAACATCTAAAATTGCGCTGGTCATGGCGCGACACAAAACTTTCATCATCACAGATCGTAAAGAAAAAACCGACCCCCCATCATCAAATCCGTTACAACCTGCCCGAGCTTGACCGAGTGCCGGCAGAGTGCATTGGTGTACGCTTTCGTTCATCTGATTCATATGAGGTGCAATTTGAAGGATAAAAAATAACGTACCAAACATCAAGGTAAATGTGAATGCTGTAATACACGTCACTGGTAGAACGCGAATAGAAATTGTGGTTGTTACGTAATGTTTAATTTCCCACTCGGCATTCTTTAGAATGGGATTTAATTGTGTGTAATGAGCCTTTTCTCATTTGCTTCATGCGGTGTTTAATTGTTCAGTGGCGCAGGATCAATGGCAAACACTTACGTGAGGTACATGCTTAAAACAATTACTATCCTTTCATTAATGCGTTGGAAAAATAAACGTTCTGGCCTGGATCATCTATCAATCAAAATACTTTGTTTTTTCACACTCTAACGCTACATATTTGCATCTCACCTTTTTTACGGTCTTTTCCAACGTCGCTTCGGCTTTGCCCCGTTATTTTTCATCTTTCCTTTATCATTTTGACGGAATTAATAATATCAGCACTGACAACTTGATTGTATCTCGTAAAGGCCACCGGTCAACACTATCTCGTCCGATCGGTACGGTATATTGAATGGGGGGGCACATAAAACTCCAAAACGTCTTGCAATGCAATGGCCACAGCCGTCGGTCAACGGATGGGAAAGCGCCATTTTATGACCGGTGGACACCTGTATTGGGCCGTTTTTCAACCGATGGTTGACGCATTTCCGGCGCAAAGTGGCTCCAAGCTGTTGATGGCTCTTTTTCCGAGCTGATAATTAATTTTCGATCCCAAAATGGACGGTGTTATCAATCGATTACAAAGCAGGTCGATGCCCGCCAGGTTGTACGCTATTGGAAATGTTGTTTTGGTAGAGGTTTTATGCAACGTAAAATAATTATAATTAAATAAATTTCACACCATTTCAATATAGGAAAAGCATTCAAAATAAATTATTCTGAATTTGAACCAAATATTATGGAGATAAATTTCGCAAACATTAGCCAAAAACAAAGTATAAACAATTTCTCGCTTAATCATTTGACAAACAATAAGAGCCTCCTATTTATAAATTTTCAAACACATTTCAATATGTCATGTAAAGGCATTGTGGCCAAGGATGTGCTCCGTCACCTTCCAATTTACTAAAATTAAGGA
>KE525307.1:298498-311354 GCA_000441895.2 Anopheles sinensis | reverse complement strand
CAGGTCGATGCTCGCCAGGTTGTACGCTATTGGAAATGTTGTTTTGGAGGGGTTTTATGCAACGGTCGACTAGCACGTCAAACGATTGTATAAGACAACACAAGAACCAGAAAATAATTATAATTAAATAAATTTCACACTATTTCAATATAGGCAAAGCATTCAAAATAAATTATTCTGAATTTGAACTTAAAATTATGGAGGTAAATTTCGCAAACATTAGTCAAAAACAAAGTATAGCAATTTCTCGAGTAATCCTTCGACAAACAATAAGAGCCTCCTATTTATGAATTTTCAAACACACTTCAATATGGCACGTAAATGTATTGTGGCAAAGGATGTGCTCCGTCACCTTCCAATTTGCTAAAATTAAGGACACAATTTGCACATTCCATAGAATGATCGACACAAAAACGCAATCACGCACCACGTTGGAAGTTGATCGGGCTCCTTCAAGGTGGCAACGACGCCACAATTAGATCGGCTCACTTGACAGGAAATTCATTTAGCGTTCTCATGCCTCATTACCCCAAAACCGAACGCATTTTCACGCACGATAGAACGATGCACAAAATGCACTGGCAAAAATGTAGGACAAAGCATTCGGAAGCAAAGGGTAAAAGGGCGTTTCCGTCGGGCAAGAATGTTGCCTTGCAATCAAACTTTGTGTGCCACACGAGTTGACCCTCTCTGGCATTTCAAAGTGGCGAAAAAAATGTATCGACTAGAAAAAAGAGCAAAGTCAACGAAATCGACTAGCAATATGGTGGGTAATTAGCAGTGGCTTACCGCAACAGACCCTCCTTCGGTTAGAAGAATTGAACCTCGCGAGGTGTTGTGGTGGGTAGGCACGTGGCCGGGCAGAAGCTGATGGCACGCGTGCGTGCATTGCTTTTCATCACCTCCAAACCAGTGTGATGGAAGTGGAAAAATTAATCTCAATGCCTTCACGGTGGCTCACTCTTGGCCTGTTCGACACACTGTCAGAGTTGGTTAAAACCTTCTTTTTTTTCATTCGCTTCTACTAAGCGGTGGAAATGGTGGAAAACGCCCGCTGAAGAAATCCATTGTACAGCCCATGGGAGGTGCAAGTATGGGGAAGGAGGGTGTTGGCTGCGCTTTGGCCCCGAGGCGATGCAGTGAGAACGCGCGATATACCGACACCGTCATGTGGTGGTGTTTCAATTAATTGGCGGTGATGTCCGTTCCCAAGTTCTTTGAACCGAAGCGTGGGCATGGCGTCGGCAGCGAAGGAGCAGGGATGTCCTCGACAATCAATGGCGTACGAACGGTTGTTCTGTGCTTTTTTTTCTTTTCATTGCTCGTACCCTGATGGCTGAAACCATCGGAGGCGAAGGAAAAACCGTACCATCGTATAAAACCGTTGCGCCGAGCACAGAACGCCATCAGACGATCCGCTTGAGGTGTAGAGTGCAAAACGAACCAGTTCCGCAGCAAAGTTCCGAGTGTTAACCAAAGTGTTTTCGTTCAAGAAGACAGTGTTCATATCATCAGTGGAGTAGCTGAACGAACCAGAAAATGCTGCGAGTGAGTTTCTAGTGTCTTATATGTTGATTGAGTTCAGAACTGAAGTGCTAAAACGTGCATCAACCAATAAACAAAGAACATATGATTATCCAATCGAATCAAAGTGATGAAACTAGTAGCATATAACGTTCTCCAAACTGTTATATTTCAACAATGATAATAAGTAATGATTCAGACCAGACCAACTGAAATCTCTTGGTGATGTTAATGTGATGAAGAATTTTATCTGTTATACCACAGACTGGTTTTTGCGAGATACCTTTTCTAATTCTTTAAAAGAGACCAAGATTCAATCTCGGTCTCCATTGGAATTTCGATTTGTGAACAAATAGTTCTAGGTGTGCTCTCGAAAATGCAACTTACAATGTTCCTTTCTGTTCAGTTTGTTTCCGCCATCGCCATCCTGGCAGCGACTGCCGTCCAGTCGGCCCCGGTCGAGCCGGCTCAGTATGCCTTCGTGACGAAGCACCACCATGTGCCGGAGAAGCATCACGTCCTCGAGCAGGTGCATCACGTCCAGGCGGAACCCCAGCTGGCCGTCCACTACCCGGTCGAGCTGCTGCAGGAGCACGAACATCATCAGTTCCAGCAGGAGCCGCAGCTCGTCCTGGCCAACGACAAGTATCTGGGTGCCGCTCACGAGTACCAGCACCACGAGGCTCCGGCCACCAGCTACGCCGAAGGCAACGACTACAGCAGCCTGTACGGTGGTAAGCACGGTTCGCACCTGTACGACAACTACCAGTACGGTCAGCAGGAGGTGGGCTACGCCAAGAAGTACGACGAGTACAACGCATATCCGAAGTACAGCTTCGAGTACGGCGTGGACGACCCGCACACCGGTGACCACAAGAAGCAGTGGGAATTCCGCGACGGTGATGTTGTCAAAGGTAATGCAGTGCTGCTCCTAATATCCTCATGTAAAACCAAGAGCTCCTGAAATGACCTCTCATACGTTTGATCCTCTTCCTGATCCAGGTGGATACATGCTGAAGGAAGCCGACGGAACTACGCGCGTCGTCGAGTACACCTCGGATGATCACAACGGTTTCAACGCGGTCGTGAAGAAGTTTGGCCATGCGCACCATCCCGAACCGAAGCAGCACAACGCCTACGGTTACATCGGAAACTATGCCGGAGCGTACGCGACCGGAGACTACTACAGCAAGGGCGCCACCAGCTACGCCAAGGTCTGGAAGCAGCACTAAGCCGCCCACGCAACGACTCAGCATTGCCAAAGAAGAGCCCCGAGGGTGCAATCGTTGAGATTACCAGGAGATTATCGATATCAAGCCGCATACTGCCTTCCGCCGAGGCTGCTTATTTATTTGTTAACGCTGCGCATACCGTCGAACGAATGTTGCAAAACTGTGCAATCGCTAACGGCACAATGGAGCATCTCGTTTGGATTCTTTTATAATAAACTTATCTGTGATTAAAAGTGAAAAACACATGACTATTTTCTTGCTTCAACAAAAATAAACATGTTTATTTAAGCCACAAATTTTGGATGTGGGTTAATTTTTGTCAAACAAAATTTTTGTTGAACACTGCAAAGATCCAATAAACAATCTAATGATACATAAATCAGTAAAATATTGCTTCATTTGATGCAAAATAATCAGTTTGTTTAGAGATTTATTTTTGACTTCTCTAAAAAAAAATTGCTTTTCAAAAATGTAGGCAACCCATTGAATACCAATTTATTATTTCATCTAAACAAGAGAGGTTTTGCAGCGCTGTTGAAGATTTTTGAGCCACGAAAAAGAATCGGTTTCATACGCTTTTCAACTTTGGTAAATAATCACTAGAAAAAACGCTAATGTTCAAATCCTATCTACAACGTATCACAATATAAATAGATGCAAATGTACGCATTATATTAGAGTTTAAAACGTTTCTAACAAAGAATACCAGGTGAAATTAATTCCTTGAACGTAAAGCTTACGAGAATTGCTCGCAGATTTATTTATTGTTTGTTACTATTTTTTATTGCCTTAGTATTTAAACACCAAAACGAATTCAAAACTGAAGTGAAACGTATACGAAACCGATCTGGTAACCGTAATTTTTCATCAATATCTTTAAAAGTTTTAACTCTAAAACCCTAACGAATCTGAAATGTAATATCTGCAAAGTGTGGAAGGTGGAATTTAAAACATCATGTTTTAATCTATCGTGATTTGGCGTGGATGGAAAGCAATTAAAACAACAATGAATAAGTATTATATTTTGATCTTTTCAATCTTTGATTAGAAATAGGCAAAACGGCCCAGTTACAGGGCTTCGTAATAAAATCACTCTCTTCAGCGCGTACATTGAGATTTTGTAAGACGCCTATTGTTACTGCAGGACCGTGGCGAGAACAAAAATATAGCCCTATGTAGGAGTGGCATTAGTTTTATGCTATGTTGATAAGTTCCAATAACATCCTGCATTCAGAACGGTTTGCAATGGAGTAAAAATGGTATAAATCTTTTCATGGCTTTTGTGCAGCAGGAAAATTTGGAAAATTTCTAAAGATTGATATAAGCTTATATGAAAAAACCTAGAGACGTATTCTGTTCCAAAGTTAGGCCAGTTGGTGTTCAAGTGGTGAAACAATATCAGCAAACATAAATTAATATTTTGAAATCAAAAGAACTGCACTGTATTGTGCAAATTTTTAAACGACGAAATCGGTTCAGTCACTTTTTTCAGTTGAATATATCAAACGGCCAGACTCTTTTCTTTACACTTAAATGAAAAAATCATTCAAGCAGGAGACGGAGTTCAGTTTTTTGTTCTACCGGAATACAATCTTCCATAGCGAACTCATTCTAATGTCAACCGGTAGCCATTTTGTGACCATTCGATTACCCTTCGTTAAGGATGTTGTTTTAGTGTTGATATTTAGAATTATCTGTTTGAATGATAACCGTAGTATAATTTTAAATTTTCCTTTGTCATATTATAAAGCTCTTAAACATTACACTGGCTTTATACAAAAAGTGCTTGATGCAAACAAAATGTTTTATTTGTTACGATTTTGTTCAGAGTTCAATTGTTTTCACGCAAAATATTCAAGGTTATATTCTAACTATTCTGTTGTTGTTAAGGCTTTAAGATCGATTAAATAATAACTTCTACGACCAAACATATGATCGAAAATAGATTCACGGTAATCTTATTTACACCACTGAAAATCAAAAAAATGTATCATTATGCCTATTGTGAAACAGCCCACTTCAATGGACATCACGGATTGAAATCTCATGACACCACCATCCAACGAAATGGAGGCACTCGTGTTTGCAAATCCTTCAATACATTTGCGCGGCCATGAAACATTACGCCGCCTCCACACGAAGGCTTTGTCAATATGTAAAATTGGCTGCACGGCAGAGAAATTACTAATGAGCCTCTCTCATAACGCAATGTGGACCGCAAAATGACCCCGCCGATAATAACCTCAGCGCCCGAAATAGAAACACACGAAAGTGGATCACAATCTTGCATTGGCCGGCGTATTATGGTAGGAAAGTAACCAGCGTAATGCACGCATCAATGACAATTGTTTGGAAGAGTCGCATCTTTCTCGTGGATATAAATATTCATGGTATGAGACGAGCAATGCATCAGTTCATCGGTAGCTTTCAAATCGAAAACATCTCCGAAGTGACAATTGTTAAAAACAACCACAACAAAATGATCAAGGTATGTTTAGAATTATCTTCTAGTGATAATCGATTCCAGCTATCTTAATCATTCTCTTCTCCAACATTTAACGGTTAGATTCTAGCCCTTCTTGCCTGCCTGGCCGTCGCCGTCTTCGCCCAGTACCCCGGCCATGGATACGAGCACAAGGAACAGTATGCGCACCCGAAGTACAAGTTCGAGTACGGCGTGAAGGACCCGCACACCGGTGACCACAAGACCCAGTGGGAAGTCCGGGACGGTGACGTCGTCAAGGGACAGTACACCCTGCACGAGGCTGATGGAACCGAGCGCGTGGTCGACTACAAATCCGATGCCCACAATGGTTTCGAGGCCGACGTCAAGAAGGTTGGACATGCTCATCATCCGCAGCACTACGCCAGCCATCCGGCGCCAGCACCTGCCCCGGCTCACTATGGACATGGACACGGCTCGGGTGCCAGCTACGTCAACGTTGACAAGCACTACTGAGCGATCCACCTTCCGGCTAGAACAATTCTTCAGACACATCCAAAACAAACAACCAAAACAATGTGATACAATAAAATGGTCTCTTGCAAAAAATTAAACAACATTGCTCTCTTTTTTCAAAGCGTAGTATATTAGGAGTGATACCTTTCAGGTTTCATAAAGCAATAAATGTGTTTCTTTCTATTCTCCTAAATAGAACAAATATAACATCAAAACAAACAATCAAAAGAACAAATAACTGAATGAGTAAATGAATGTATCAATTGGATAACATACAAGCACGTTGGCATCCACTATGCATTGCTAAATTTATCGTTGTGTAATTTATCAATAATCCTGATAAAAAAAAACAACCTTTATATGAAGAAAGAGCCAAATATCAAGAGAAAACATATTACAAAAAAACATGTGTGAGAACTGCTTAACTAAATAAATCGACCAATTTCAATACATTATCCTTACGTTTCCTTTCTGTTGTAGCTTTCATAACGTTAATAATTTTCTCTTTATCGTTGCTCAATAACACTCAACCGCATCAACCATTTTGTTTTATTGTTTCATAAACTTAAATCTCCTAAGGTCTAAGACTCTGAATTTAATATTTGAATTAAAAATTACATAGAGGTTATCTTGAAATATGCATATTATTTTCACTACCAGTTTCATACAATTTACGCCAGAAAAAATGAAAACGTAAATATGTCAATGGCAGAAAATTTTCCACTTTTTATTTTTAATTCATTACTTTTTTATCAAAAGTACAGCGATTAATATTTATTAGTAAAATGTCCATGTATTAGTATAATTCCGCTTCATGGAAAATCGCAATGAACTAACATGCTGGTCATTTTATGGCACAACGATCTAACAATTTTAAAATTTAACAATGATTATAAGGCTTTAATTGTCCATTTTGTTCAACCCAGATAAATTAAAACTCCCCGAATCCTCTAATCAAGCAATTCGACCATGGATTTAGAAAGAAAGTCATAAACTTCTTGCATATTTCATTGAATTTAACTTTAACAACAATTTATTCGTTTGCGCAGCATCATAACAACTTTAACAAAATCCTTCGTGTCGTTTCGGTCCACCGGTGGCTTCTCAATAGTAGTGTTTGTCAACGCTGGCGTAGCTGGCTCCCGCTCCGTGGTGATACTCGGGCTGTCCATGGGATACAGGTCCTCCTCCGTAGACCTGCGGATGATGAGCATGTCCAACCTTCTTCACATTTGCCTCAAACCCATTGTGGGCGTCCGACTTGTACTCCACCACCCGCTCTGTGCCGTCGGCCTCGTGCAGCGTGTAGGCTCCCTTGACGACGTCTCCGTCCCGGACTTCCCACTGGCTCTTGTGATCCCCGGTGTGCGGGTCCTTCACGCCGTACTCGAACTTGTACTTCGGGTGCGCATACTGTTCCTTGTGCTCGTATCCATGGCCGGGGTACTGGGCGAAGACGGCAACGACCAGGCAGGCAAGCAGAGCGAGGACCTAAAAGTATTCCAAAAACGTTGGATATGGATTAGTAGTCCCTTTAGTGGGCCGTTGTCTCACTATACCTTGAACATTATTGAAATGTGTGGAAAATCTAGAACTGCGACAAACAACACTGCTTGAGATGCTTCAGTGAACTGATGAGTGACTCTTTGCTGAATCGAATATTTATACGACCAATTCAGGGACATCTTGGGTGTTTCTTTAATTATTCAATCTCTTTTAGACGCATGCAATCATGTTTCAAGAAAGAAAACCATATTCTTCGTAATGAAACTCACCCCAAGCCATCGATCGATCGAAATTTGGCACTCGGAAAATCTGTTGAAATCATCACTGAGATCGCCGTCCGAACACTCAAAAACGACAGACCTAGAATGTCAATTAACCTGGCGTGCGTTGGAGGATTCCATCACCAAATGGTCATCAATTTCACACCGACCAATCGTGCGTCCTCGTATTACAATTCTGCCTCTCTCAAACATTTCTCGATTAATTAAAACTTGATAATTTTCCAATTGTTTTTCTTGTGTGCAACGACACGCTGGCTTCGAAGGTTGGACTCAGGAAAAAAAACATCGCTACCTCGCTCGGGGCGGCGAAAGCAATCAAACAAACAAACAAAAATTAAAAGCACACCAGAACATTACATTACACCAGCATTTTTCCTTTCGCCGCGCGACCGAATCCTCTTCCCTATTCCCCCGCGCTTCGTGCCACAAAAAAACACGTGGCGTGACCAACGGCCTGAAACTCCCGGTACACCCCCATGCGGTGGTGCGTGCGTACCGGGCTCTGGGAAAATCTGGGCCACTCCACACAAATGGACACCGCGCTGACCAGGCACTCGTGTACCAGAAGTAGCTGCCCCCGGGGTTCGGCCATTGGTTTACGCTCGCTTTCGGACCATCCTCCTACCCGTCTCTTTGTGTGTGTGTGGAGGTACCACTGGCCAGAGTTGGCGCATGCCCCACTACACCAAGACGGTCCGCAGCGCGGCGATGTTATAACCGCCAACCGAGTTATGGCAGCGCGAACGCTACCGTAAAGCACCCGCACGTATAAATAACCGACCACGTGCCCCAGTCAGGTATCAGTTGCACGTCAACCGTTCCATCGTTCACATTTCCTTCAGCAGCAGCAGCAGCAGCAGCAGCAATCAAGCTAACAATGTTCAAGGTAAGTTTTCCGCACCGCTCAACCGCAACCGAAATGCAACGCAACGGAAGCTGAAAATGTCACTTTCTATCCACCAGATCGTCGCCGTCGTCGCCTGCCTGGCCGTGGTTGCTTCCGCCCAGTACTACAGCGGAGGAGAGCATGGACTCAGCGGATACGGTCACCACGAGGAGCCGAAGGACTACTACGCGTACCCGAAGTACAAGTTCGAGTACGGCGTGAAGGACCCGCACACCGGTGACCACAAGAGCCAGTGGGAAGTCCGGGACGGGGATGTCGTCAAGGGCCAGTACTCGCTGCAGGAGCCGGACGGCACCGAGCGCGTCGTGGAGTACAAGTCGGACAAGCACAGTGGCTTCGAGGCTGTCGTGAAGAAGGTTGGACATGCGCACCACCCGCAGGTGTACGGTGGACACCACTAAGTGGCACAGGCACATCGCCAGTATTAGTTCTCGTGCCCGAGAGTCCCCCAACCCGGTCGGCCTACGTTAGTGCCAGAGCTGGGGTTTCCTCTTTACTTCCTACTCCGAATGTGATATCTTACCGAGCTCAGTCAGTTCTCTCAAACTGAAATAAACCACAAAGACTATTGAAAAACATATCAAATCAAATGCGATGAAATGTTTTATTTTACTAAATGTCTGTACCAACCAACGATGGCCACTCTTTGATTCTTTTTTTAAAGGCGACTAGCGATTTAGTTATTCATTTGCACATCGGTTTAATTTCCACGTCGAGCAATCCTTTATGACAAAGTGGCAAATACTTTGATCATAACATGAATCCTGGTATATTTACTCACGGACACTTTTTACAACATATCCTTTGGGCATGTGGATGAAGTTTGTTTGTCATATGAGCCTGGCAAATTTAGAGATATTTATTTAAAAGAATGTAAATCTTGTCATTTGACTAATTTAATTAAAATTTATTCACTCATTCTCTTTTCACTTGACATCTTTTTCATGTCAATGGCAATCATTGTATGCCAGGTTGTTTTAATAGGAATTTATAATCTCACTCATAATTGGAGAAATCAAATATTTTCTTTATCTGTTTCGTTGAGAAAGCCTAAGCTCTCTAAACATCAAATTACTGTTATCATTGAATCAACTGTTATCATCATATCAGTAAAGGAGCAGGTTTAAACAAGATATTCAAATAATATACCTACTAATGAACCATGATCATATTAAAATATTTGACTTCGTGAAAAATCAATTTATTTATTAGTATCAGTATGTGAAATCTCATAATCGAACCTATTGGATAACTAACCATATTCCGAAGCATACTCCATGCGACATCCCCCAGCATTTCAGCATTATGTCACCACGCGAAGATCGACGGATTCATCACATTGGGAAAATAGCCACAGGCACACCCCTTTAAGTCTGGCAAGTTTGAAGCTTAACACTTGCATCCAACGACAAGCACAAAACTAACCCCAGTACAATAAACGAGCGTGGAGCATGGTCTGAGCGTGGTCAACCTATGACGGCATACAAAACAACAACATAAAAATCATAACACTTCATCTCATTGGCGAGGAATGTCTTACCCTCCTGACAGAAGCTTCGGGCTTACATAAAACTAGTCACTGGACCGCCGGACAACGACACAGGCTACATTGAAAGCATGTTATTATTTTTCCCTAATTGTCTCGTGTCAAGCACCGCATGAAGTGAGGCGTTTTCTGAGACTCGATCTTTCATCAATATTGTTATAGACACATAATGATCCACGTGCGTAAACAATTTACTCTGCCAACATCACGAATTGCATGTTAGTCAATAATTCACAAACTACACATAAAATTACAAGCATTTTAAAATACTCTTAAATAAAACCAACCGCACAATCTGTATTAAAACTGAAACACACCACCCACCCCAAGTCATGATTTTTCCCCAATCGAAACGACAGCACGTCCCCACCCAAAGTCCAAGTCAAAGAAAACACGAATCAAGGTTACAATGCAACCGCTGGCACGTGAAAATGGGAGCCAAAAATGACGCTGTCCACACAAGGCTGAACACTATTTAAGCTTTCGACCGTTACCGATCAAGGCACAGTCGATCGTTGAACGTATCTCAGTGAACAACAGTAAAACAACCAAAGAACCGTTTCCAAAATGATGAAAATCACCATCGCCACCCTCGCCCTGTTGGCCGTTGCCGTGTTCGGTTATGAACACGAACACCACGATTACCATTCGCATCCGAGCTACAAGTTCGAGTATGGAGTGAAGGATCCCCACACCGGAGACCACAAGAGCCAGTGGGAGCATCGGGATGGAGATGTCGTCAAGGGAGCCTACACCCTGCATGAGGCTGATGGAACCGAGCGAGTGGTGGAGTACTCCTCGGACAAGCACAACGGTTTCCAGGCTCATGTGAAGCGAGTCGGACATGCCCACCATCCGGAAGTGTACGGACATCATGAAGGAGGACATTCGTATGGAGGACATGGTCATGGACACGCCAACAGCTATGCCAACGGCAACCTATACCAGCATCATCATTAAAGCAATCTTGAGTCACTTACTGTAGCCTACTGCATGTGAAATAAATAAAATTTTAATCTAAAGTAAATCGACGTATTCACTGTGATTTTCAATGAATTCAGCCCTAGAAAATATAAATATCACTCGTTTTCGTCCTAAAACTACCTTTTTTATTCAACACGCTTTCATGTATTTTTTTCTGCATTTAAATCTTTCTTTTCTCTTGTGCTACGTTCCGTTAATGTTACTGCTCCGTTTATGTTTTTCTTAAGTACATCAGTTCCATAGGTCATTCAAATGTCGTTGTCCCAAATGCCAGAGACCTTTTTTGGTTCAAAACTGCAAAATATTTCATTGGTTCAAAATATATGCTAATAAATGATACAGGGGTCCGCGACAGCCGAGCGGTAGCGCCGGTTAGAATCTCGTCCCATGAACTCGACGGCGTGGGTTCGAATCCCATCCGAGACCGGGCCCTCCCCTGTACGAGAGGATTGACTATCCACGTACATAAGGGAAAAAGTCTTGTAAGCCCTTCATGGGCAGGCATGACCAAGAGGTCGTTACGCCAAGAAGAAGAAATGCAGCAGAACACTAACGTATCCATAAAAACATAGTTTTGTTGATAAGTTTGAAAGATTGCTCTTTGGATGTCATGAATCAAATTATTAAATTGGAGAATATTGGAGCTTTCAACAATAACCAAATTGTATGAGTAATACAATATGCTTTGATATTTGAAGCAAAATATAAAAATATAAAATTTGAACACAACACTAATGAATATTCAAGATAAAGCAGCAAAGATCAACAGATTTAAGACAAGATTGCAAGAATTTTTCGAAAGAGTTAAATTTTATAGTCCATTTACTTCTTCTATGCCATTTAGAGTCTACTGGACTTTTTTCCCGATGCGTACGTGGAAAATAGGTCATCTTGTTGGTATTGAATGAATTTAGTACCCTTGCCTTCGAAGGATTCCCGAACGATCTAGTGCCTCCGTATGCTATTCATTTTACAAGATAAAACTGAGACACTTTATTTTACGAACTTATTTGCTTATTTGCGACATGCAGTTAGTATTGATTGGACATTTGAATTAGAATTAATTGGACCATTTCATAAAACGAGTCAAATTTAAGAGGGACCAATTCACCTGAAATCGTTATGCAAATTCACTTACTTTAGAACTATAGTAAACTAGATTCAAAAACCTACAGGATATGTTTTCTCTTTTCCTTATGATGACATTTGAAATCCTTCAGTTTCCGTGTCCCTTATTCTATTATGCAAAATACTTCTGTCAATTGTTTAGAGAGAAAGTTTTTTTTAAGTTTGTTTTCTATTGAAATAATTTCAAACGTAGAACGAGATGCGATACTGTCAGTACAAAACTAAATGTGTAGTTTACATGGATGATAATTGGAATATTGATTAACTAGTTTTTATTTCTCTTGAAATTATATTTTTTTAAATTATACAAATCAATTTGAAATGTTTCTCAAACAATAAGTGGAACCTTCGTAAAAGAAAATTAAAGCTTTCATGTTTACCAACAATGTTAATTGTCGTGCAACTGAGGCTAAAATTCACCCACGAATGAAAGTTGAGTTTCTATACCCGCCTCCATCCTCACACTATTTAAACTCGACCGAGCCAGCTCCAAGTCAACAGTCGACTCACAGCCACAGCCCAACCAACATCGAATCAACCCAAAACACCAAAGAACCCTTTCCAAAATGATGAAAATTACCATCGCCACCCTCGCCCTTTTGGCCGTTGCCGTATTCGGTTATGAGCACGAACAGCACGATTACCATTCGCATCCGAGCTACAAGTTCGAGTATGGAGTGAAGGATCCCCACACCGGAGACCACAAGAGCCAGTGGGAGCATCGGGATGGAGATGTCGTCAAGGGAGCCTACACCCTGCACGAGGCCGACGGAACTGAGCGAGTGGTCG
>KE525307.1:271189-290636 GCA_000441895.2 Anopheles sinensis | reverse complement strand
ATTTATCGGTTCTTACGAATTGGCGTAACTTTCCTGTTCTGGTCATGTCTGCCCCAATGAGAAGATGTGTTAGCGACTGGACTGTTCCATTTCTTCCTGTTGCGTTTTTGGATCTTCCATTCTGTTCTGGTTCGTATCCATGGTGGCGAAAAGGTATCCCGCTGCTTAATATTCGATTTTCTTACCGGTTAATTTTCTATGACTCTCGTGGAAAATCCAGGGGATATCACCAAATTTTGTTTTCAATTGAATTATTAAATTAAAAAGTTAAATTTCACAAAACAGTTTGGTAAGGCTTTTTGATTTTTACTCAATCATTAATAAAGCAAGTTGGAACATCGAAGATTTATTCGAAGATATTTATTCCAAATCATAAAGTGCATAAGGCGCAACGATAACATTGTCCAAATGTCTAGTTGCTTTTCATGCAACCAATACTTGCATTCTAAGGTGAAGGAAAGCTCGGTTTCCATATCCACCTCCATTCTCGTACTATTTAAGCTCGCCCGAGACAGCTCCAGGTCAACAGTCGATCCACAGCCACAGCCCAACCAACATCGAATCAACCAAAAACGCCAAAGAAAACTTTCCAAAATGATGAAAATCACCATCGCCACCCTCGCCCTGTTCGCCGTTGCCGTGTTCGGTTATGAACACGAACAGCACGATTACCATTCGCATCCGAGCTACAAGTTCGAGTATGGAGTGAAGGACCCTCACACCGGAGACCACAAGAGCCAGTGGGAGCATCGGGATGGAGATGTCGTCAAGGGAGCCTACGCCCTGCACGAGGCTGATGGAACCGAGCGAGTGGTCGAATACTCCTCGGACAAACATAATGGATTCCAGGCGCACGTCAAGCGAGTCGGACATGCCCACCATCCGGAAGTGTACGGACACCACGAGGAAGGACACTCGTATGGAGGATATGGCCACGGACACGCCAGCAGCTACGTCAAGCTGGACCAGCATCATCATTAAATAATCATACCAAGTATCTGGAACGCTAATATTAGGTCATAGACATCAAATAAAGCAATTTATTACAAACAATTTATACATTATTTTAAAACATGTGTCTTATTTTTCGTCTCATTTTTTTATTTTATGCTTTTCTTCTCAGTTTTCTTTATCTGCTCATTTTTCTGAGTTATTTATGCACAAAATCCAATTGGTTAGTTTAATGCATTATATATTGTGCTTTGATTGTCTTCTGGAGCCCAATCTACTTAAACAACATATGAATCTGCTCTGATTTTGTATTTCTTGCCAAAAACTTGTTTTGAATCTTCCACCATATGACCTCACCAACGAACGTGAATGCACTGGCAAACCAGCCTGCAATGACTAAAATCCAGATGCATGTTAAGTCGTCGAAGTAAAAGATAACTTCCTGAAATTGCTCTATGCCCTGTAGATGTGGTCTAACTTTTCCCAACGCATGCATATGACGATTAAATAGATTAATCCACAGCCCTGCGTCATTGAAGCGGTCGAAATAAATCTGAAACAATTCGTAGAACGGTGAGTGCTGGTTGAACTGGACAAGAAAACGGTCTACTATTACTGGTTCCGGAATCATGTATAATGGCACTGCATAATTCTCAAGGCCTATGCCGACAACAGTGTAGGCAATGCCTTGACTCATTATCGAACAATAGATTTCATTTCTACGCGGACCAAGCCGCCTCTCTTCACGTCGTGTCTCTGATAAGGAGAGAAAGTTATGCTTCAGCCCAAGAGTCAACTCCATCGAGCTGGGTACGGCTAATATGCGATAATCCGTGTGAACGAACTCTTCCAGTGTTTCCGGTTGTTTGAAGAACTTTGAGAATGTCATGAGTGATATAAGTTTCGTGTTGTAAGCTTCGGAAAGGAAGAAAAGCAGCACGATCAACGTGAATGTAACAATGCGAAATTGAAACGGATGCTCGTACTCAGTACCTCCTCCACCAAAGAACGTGATTCCTACTAGATCGTATCGGTATGTCGTGGGAAATAAAAACTGAAGCACACGGCAGGTTACATACAACGCCCCGAGAACGATCCAGATTCCCATCGAGAATGGTTTCAGCAAAGGCTGCAGAAAGTCGCGTTCCTTGCGTTCCGGACACACCAAATACCAGCCCGACTGTTCACGGAAGTATATCGTATGCATAAAACTGAGCCGAAGTTCTTGCTCGTTGTATCGTAAATCTGCTAAATAAATATGTTTAGTATCCTGGGAGTAGGAAATAGTTCCATTGCACTGCTCGCGGATAATAATGTCGATAAATTTCGGCAAAACACCATAAACTCCGTCGGCGTATGGCATTATGTACGGATAATCCCAATCCCCATGTAAGACGAACTGATAGCCGTTGAGATTGTGAAGTTTGTCGGGGAAAAAGTGTGCAACCGGACGATGGTCGGAGACAAAGTAGTTCTCGTGGTTGGTGAATTGATTCTTAGTCCACACCGTAAGTTTATCGAATGTTTCGAGCTCCACCTGGACAACAATGAAGTTCAGGATGCCTAGTTTTTTCATCAACACAAATACGCTCATTCTGTCGGCGAAACATGACTGGTTCACGAGGATAACGAACTTTGAACTTTTCCTGTAGCAAGGATGACCCTGAAGTTGGAATTGTATATGGCGACTTGGAAACTAAAGGAAACAAACATCAATTGCACCCATCTGTTCGTAATCGAAGCATTAGCTATTACTTTGACAATACCTCATTGTTGAACCCCGTTGTATCCAACAGCACCATCGATGAAAATCTGCGCAAGAAAGAATTGATATACACTGACGTAGTTAGTGTACGAGTCGGATAGCTTTCAAACAGTCGTTTCAGAAGCTTTGGGGAGGTCTCTGGGAGTGTTGAATTATCCGTGGTGAAGATACAAAGCTCCGTTCCACTGTTGTATGTGACTTTATCGAGCGAAATAATTGCCTCTACTAGCGTCAATAGATTGCAGCGTGAACTCGCGAACAGTTGAAACAGAAGCAAACACTGAAGAATCAAACCAATCCTTTTGCTACACGGCAACATTTCGTATCTCTCCGAAGTTGACTAGTGAATGGCAATGCTGGGAGTTGTCCCACACAATTCATTCAGTAGGATCTTCATTTTCAATAATACAATTACAGCATAAATTATTTTATATAAACTCCAGAATGATGAACTATTAAATATTTGGAACCTTTCACTTGATTGCTCTTCGACATGGCCCTAGTGCACCATGGTGTGGATGTAAATTGAAAATAAATGAATCAAAATGAGTCTCTCTAATACATTTTAGTGTATTTTCATCAATAACAAAGGCATATCATAAAATATCCCTTCTAGAAGGCATTCGCATTTTTACATTAAAAATTGAATGACATTGTTCACCACTGAACAAATAAAACACACGGGAGACTATAGGACGTATCGCAAGCAATTTTGAAGCGCCTGTTAACAACAATGTTGGAGGAGGCACGTATAGGCTAAAGGAAAACTAGTTGTTGAAATGCAACTGTGTGGAACCAAGATTTGGTTGTTTATTATTGCACAATTAATGCTTATTCGTTATTTTTGAATAAAAAAGCAATATTTCGGCTGTATAAAAAACAAAATAAAAGTAATGACAATTCGAGAAGCAACCAGGTTTAAGACTTATAAGATAGAATTTCAAGGACTTTCACACTATCTGTATACAAAGTAAAGCTTTAGAAGATTTTTATCTGTTGATCTGTTGATCTGTTTTTCTAGTATCGGAAAAAGAATGCAAATTAATTTGTATGCATAATAATATAGAATGCTTAAATGTTTTGTTCAGTAATGAAAGACATTTTATTCACGTCAATAATCCGATTCACAACACAATTTACACCACGGTAATTTAGTGATGATGCTGGTAAAGATTGCCGTTGGCGTAGCTGCTGGCGTGTCCGTGACCATGTCCTCCGTACGAGTGTCCTTCCTCATGGTGTCCGTACACTTCCGGATGGTGGGCATGTCCGACTCGCTTCACGTGCGCCTGGAATCCGTTGTGCTTGTCCGAGGAGTATTCGACCACTCGCTCGGTTCCATCAGCCTCGTGGAGGGTGTATGCTCCCTTGACGACATCTCCATCCCGGTGTTCCCACTGGCTCTTATGATCACCGGTGTGAGGGTCCTTCACGCCATACTCGAACTTGTAGCTCGGATGCGAATGGTAATCGTGGTGTTCGTGTTCATAACCGAATACGGCAACGGCCAAAAGGGCGAGGGTGGCGATGGTAATTTTCATCATTTTGGAAAGGGTTCTTTGGTGTTTTGGGTTGATTCGATGTTGGTTGAGCTAGAGCTGTGGATCGACTGTTGACTTGGAGCAGGCTCGGGCGAGCTTAAATAGTATTTGAATGGAGGTGGATATGGAAACCGAGCTCTCGTGTACCAGTGAATGTCAGCTTATGTTGCACGACACGTTGCGAGTTATGGAAAAAAACCAAACTTTATTTCCATTTTCCAAGGTTAAGAAAAGTGTTTGGCATCTGTTTATGTGTTGTGGAAATATTTCTTACTTTTCCGCGTATCGACCATTTTCGGTCATGCCCAAATTAAGGGTTTTAAAATAATTAAAAATAATATTCAAAAGCAAATCTTAAAAGATTATTTATCAATTGTATAACAATAAACAACCAAATCCGAAGCTGTACACAGTTGCATACCAACGCTTGGTATGGCATTAGCCAATACATGCCACTTTCACACACCAACCATGAGAAACCGAGCGACAGGGCCTTGGAGTAGGGCTGTTTCAGGAAATACTGAAGCGTGAAACCACGTGATCTTCAAATTGGGTGCACCACAAGCATCGTTGGAGGGTAGAAAAGCATAGTAAACACAGTTTAGGGCCAATCACAGTTGAATTTGCATAACGGACCTAATGAAATGGATGCATGTGTGATATATCAACGTGTGTTTCTTTTGGTAGACACAAAAACTGAAACTAAACTCTTCTGAGAACGAAAGAGACCTTTGAGAAACCATAATTCTGATGTGTGTTTTAAATTATTTATCCTGCAATTTGTCTATTAAAAATGCATACCAAATCCATCTGCCCTACTGAGTGAATTGTGTAGGATACCTTTCAGATTTTGTCATTCGCTTGTCAACTTCCGAAGGACACAAAATGTTGCCGCGTAGCAAAAGGATTGGTTTGATTCTTCAGTGTTTGCTAACGCTTCAACTGTTCGCGAGTTCACGCTGCAATCTACTGACGCTAGTGGAAGCGATAATCTCAGTAGATAACGCTACCGACATCAGTGGAACGGAGCTTTGTATCTTCACCACGGATAATTCAACACTGCCAGAGACCTCACCAAAGATTCTAAAACGGTTTTTTGAAAGTTATCCGACTCAAAGGCTAACCGTCGACGCCTATTTCATAACGAGGTTCTATAAAGCGTCATCCATAGTGTTATTAGACACCACGGGTTTTACGCATAAGGTAGGTTGATACCATTAGCTAAGTTACGCTTAAGTACACTTGTATGAACAATCGCCAAAGTTTTTCCTGTGTTTTTGTTTTTATAGTTCCCGCATATTCACATGAGCAATATACTTCAGTTGCATCCTTGCTACAGGAAAAGTGCAAAGTTCGTTATCCTCGTAAGCCAGACAAGTTTCGCCGACAGAATGAGCGCATTTGCGTTGATGAAAATACTAGGCATCCTGAACTTCATTGTTGTCCAGGTGCAGCTCGAAACATTCGATAAACTTAATGTGTGGACCAAGAATCAGTTCACCAACCAGGAGCACTACTTCCTTTCTGATCATCGTCCGGTCGAACACTTTTTCCCCGACAAACTGCACGATCTCAACGGCAATATGTTTTCCTTCTATGGGGAATGGGATTTTCCGTACGTGATAGTAGTAGACGACAAAGTATTTGGTGTTGTACCAAAGTTTATCGACATTATCATACGCCAGCGGTGCAATGGAACTACTTTTTACACCCAGGATCCTAAATTTACTTTCGTTACAGATTCGCGATATAACATTTTGCAATTTCGGCTCAGTTTCGCGCATACACTGTTCTTCCGTGAGCAGTCGGGAGTTTTTTTAGTATGTCCGGTACGCACGGAACGGGACTTTCTGCAGCCTTTGCTGAAACCATTCTCGATGGGAATCTGGATCGTCCTCGGAGCGTTGTTTGTGACCTGCCGTGTGCTACAGTTTTTATTTCCCACGACATACCGATACGATCTGGTTGGAATCACGTTCTTCGGTGGAGGAGGTACTGAGTACGAGCATCCATTTAAATTTCGTATTGTTACGTTCACGTTGATCGTGCTGCTTTTCTTCCTATCCGAAGCGTACAACACGAAACTTATATCGCTAATGACATTCTCAAAGTTCTACAAACAACCGGAAACTCTGGAAGAGTTCACTCAATCAAATTATCGTATATTAGCCTCAAGGTATGCGGCGGAGACGTATAGTGATCTGAGGCCCAAATTTCTCTCTTTATCAGAGACACGACGTGAAGAGCGGCGCCTTGGATGGCGAAAAAATGAAATTTATTGCTCCACGGTTGATCAGGGCATAGCTTTACCGATCCATGTGTTAAGGCTTAAGGACTATGCCGTTCCATTATACGTGATTCCGGAACCAATAGCAGTAGATCGCTCCCTGGTGCAGTTCCACCAGTACTCACCGTTCTACGACATGTTTCACATGTATTTCGACCGCTTCAATGACGCAGGGTTGTGGATGAACCTGGTTAACAGCATTGTGTATACGTTGGGAAAATCAAAAAGAGATCGTCAAAGAGAGGAACAATTCCAGGAAGTCATCTTTTACTTCGATGACTTAACATGCATCTGGTTGTTGGTCATCGCAGGCTGGTTGGTCAGTGGAATCACGTTCTTTGGAGAGCTCATATCGTGGAAGATTCAAAACAAACTTAGAGTTGGAAACTTCTTCCCAATTTAGTGCTTTGCGACCCTGTATTTTGTAACAGTATATGTGCAACATACATCTAAACTTTTCTAAAACATATCTCATAGACTTACGTTTTTGAAATGGAGTTTTCTTTATTGAGGAATTCAACACTTCGATTGTATTAAAGTTTTAGTTTAATGTTCAACAACATCATTTGTTTATTTATTTTACTTCTTTTAAACTTGTTGCCAGCGTTCCAAATGCTTGGTTTAATCACTTAATGATGATGCTGGCTCAGCTTGGCGTAGCTGCTGGCGTGTCCGTGGCCATGTCCTCCGTACGAGTGTCCTTCCTCATGGTGGCCGTACACTTCCGGATGGTGGGCATGTCCGACTCGCTTGACGTGCGCCTGGAATCCGTTGTGTTTGTCCGAGGAGTACTCGACCACTCGCTCAGTTCCGTCGGCCTCGTGCAGGGTGTAGGCTCCCTTGACGACATCTCCATCCCGATGCTCCCACTGGCTCTTGTGGTCTCCGGTGTGGGGGTCCTTTACTCCATACTCGAACTTGTAGCTCGGATGCGAATGGTAATCGTGCTGTTCGTGCTCATAACCGAACACGCCAACGGCGAAAAGGGCGAAGGTGACGATGGTGATTTTCATCATTTTGGAAAGTTTTCTTTGGTGTTTTCGGTTGATTCGATGTTGGTTGAGCTGGGTATGTAAGTCGACTGTTGACTTGGAGCTGGCTCGAGCGAGCTTAAATAGTACGAGAATGGAGGTGGATATGGTAACTCAAATGTTCCATTCTTCGTGAGAGAATGTGAACTTATGTTGCACGACACACAACAATGCTCGTGGATATGGAAGGATTAATTTTCATTTGCGAAGGTCAAGAGAAATTTCAAGACTGTATGTTCGTGCATATGAGTTGCGACAAATGTTCCCTTCTTGAACAAAATTTAAATTTGTATTTCATATTTTTTAATTGAGATGTGTTTATTGTTTTTAAGTGGAAACACATCGAAAGGGATGAGTTTATCGACCTGTTCGGCAC
The DNA here is from genome assembly GCA_000441895.2 of Anopheles sinensis. Taxonomy (NCBI): domain Eukaryota; kingdom Metazoa; phylum Arthropoda; class Insecta; order Diptera; family Culicidae; genus Anopheles; species Anopheles sinensis. The sequence goes on along the minus strand of KE525307.1, from coordinate 282,685 downwards.
AATTTACAAAACTGAATTACTCGACCCTGTTAACACCTTGTTGTCCGGAGTCTACACTATGGAGACGTAAAAACGTATTGATTGAAGGCCAATCCCATCATGTTGAAGTGATGATAGTTCGATGTAACAAACGCAGTTTGTTGTTAGCATTTTAATGATTTGTTGCGACTACTCTGTACGTTAGGTAAGTATAATAAGTGGGTTTAGTTTGCTAGTCCGCAAATACAGAAAGAAAGAAAGCTTGAAAAAATAGCACCTGATCTAGGCACTTTATGATCCGGATCATTAAAATACTTGGTCTTTAAAAACCTAGTTTATTACTTAACCTAGTTTATTACCTCCAATTAAACTGGATCTGAAAGTTGAACTTTGGTTTCTACTTAAATTTTGTAGATCTTGCATCTGCGTGGTAGACATAAGGTAATCAGTTTCGTACAACAAAAATGTAATCCTTCATCGGAAAACTTTTCGCTTTAAATTATGTATTCATCTGTTTTGGTTACGCTTGAAAACTTCACCATTATAGTGTTTTGATCCTAGCTATTAATTAATATAAGTAAATTGACAGACAAAAAAAATGTAACAGATTGCACATACAACGATTATTGGTCGACCTTGATATGTCATCCATGCACCTAAAAAGAGATAACTTAATCATTACTACATTTCGATTCGCACGATTCTTTCGACAACTGCTTTTCTAAACTATCCACAAAACTGTGAAATGCATTGGTACGTTAACATTTGCTAGTATCAAATTTCAATTTTATTTATAGTATAGTATTACAACTTGAATTTTCAGTACTCAACCGATCTGATAATCGCTTAGATTCAAAACACACAATATGTGTACAGAATTATCATTGATCTTTTCCTTATGCTTTCGCATTCGTAAAATAATATCATGATAAACACGATAGGGCTGAAGGAGCAACGGTGAGAACACGAGCAATAGACACCGGTACACATTTTTCCAGTGTGGACTCAAGTTCCAACTAACATCGCACGAACGACAATGAAAAAGTGTGATAAAATAAGTTCGACCATATTCAAAAAGTTGTTGCAAAGGCATCGAATTAACCAATGTGATGCATAACGATCATGATAGATGAAGGGCTCATACTACGCGATGGTTTTAAAACGACAGGTAAATAAATTGTCAGTGTTCGGATCGAATTCGAATCTTTTTGCATTTTCTAAGAGTGTTTCAATAAACCCTATGGCTTTTATCGGACACATTGAATTAGGTTTATTGATTTCACTTGCATTTTACTTAAGCTACAGACTTCAGGACGCGTTAATGATGATGCTGGTAAAGGTTGCCGTTGGCGTAGCTGCTGGCGTGTCCGTGGCCATGTCCTCCATACGAGTGTCCTTCCTCATGGTGTCCGTACACTTCCGGATGGTGGGCATGTCCGACTCGCTTCACGTGCGCCTGGAATCCGTTGTGTTTGTCCGAGGAGTACTCGACCACTCGCTCAGTTCCATCAGCCTCGTGCAGGGTGTAGGCTCCTTTGACGACATCTCCATCGCGGTGTTCCCACTGGCTCTTGTGGTCTCCGGTGTGCGGGTCCTTCACTCCATACTCGAACTTGTAGCTCGGATGCGAATGGTAATCTTGATGTTCATGTTCATAACCGAACACGGCAACGGCCAACAGGGCGAGGGTGGCAATCGTGAGCTTCATCATTGTGAAAACGTTAGCCGGATAGAACTCAACTGTGTGCTGTAGGAATCGCAAATGGTCACTGTTGCCGTTGGTTCGATTTACTAGTCCTTAAATACCTGTGCCGGTGGGCGCTACTTAATCATGCTCACCTCACAAACTAACCACTATTTGGTGACGCAATCAAACACACAACCTTGCATAGATTTAACACGAAACAAACCAAAAACCACGCATACCTGGTGGCTGCTGGTTGGCGCGCTTTTGACCAACTTTTCCTACTGCAACATTTAACGCTCACTTTCTGATTTCCATTCCACGTGTACGGTGTGATCATTTATTGCCAAGCCCACCCTCGACCGGGGTCTTAGGCAAGCATGGGTGGAAAAGCCTCATCGACGATGTTTCGACAGCTGCTCTAATAACCACACACGCAGTTGTATCCGAAAAAGGGAATCAATGTAACGAATTGATTTTCTAGTGGAAAATCAATCAAAAACAACATGCTTCCATGTGGGAAATGTTGTTTCTTGCGATAAGTATAGGGAAATAATTTGCATTAAGATCAAAACCGATTGTTCTAAGCAGAAAATTCCATACAAGCGACTGGTCGCACGCTGGAATAATATAAGTCCCCTACCACATCGAAACATCAGAAGCACGAAAAGAAAACCGCACGCGCGGGCAAAGTATAAATGTAACGCATTTAAAAGAGTTTCCACCAGTTTCAATCCACCAACTTAACGAGAATCACTAAAAACTACCACCTCATCAAAATGATCAAGGTACGAAAACGATCGCATCCGATTAGAATAATTTATCTAACATTGTTTTATGTTTTCATCAGATTGCTTTACTTCTCGCGATTGCCGTCGCAGTTATGGCGTATGATCAGCATGACTACCATTCGCATCCAAGCTACAAGTTCGAGTATGGAGTCAAGGACCCCCACACCGGAGACCACAAGAGCCAGTGGGAACATCGGGATGGAGATGTCGTCAAGGGAGCCTACACTCTTCATGAGGCCGATGGAACTGAGCGAGTGGTGGAGTACTCCTCGGACAAGCACAACGGATTCCAGGCGCACGTCAAGCGAGTCGGACATGCCCACCATCCGGAAGTGTACGGACACCATGAGGAAGGACACTCGTACGGAGGACATGGCCACGGACACGCCAGCAGCTACGCCAAACTGGACCAGCATCATCACTAGCTGATTACATTAAATATCTGAAACGCTGACATTAAGTCACCAACATAAAATAAAACAATTTATTACAATTCACTTCTAATTTTTCTGTTTTTATATTAGCGTCAATTTTCGTCTGAAGCTCACTCAGGGGTATTTTGAAAAAGCCGAGGTGAAGGTGGTAGTGGCAAACATTGTTTTAAAAAAATACGAAACTTCTCTGATTTTGCATTTCTAGTTCCAAACTTGTAATGAAACTTCCACCAAATGAGTTCAAAAACGAACGTGATTCCACTGACCAACCAGCCTGCGATGACCAACAACCAGATGCATGTTAAGTCATCGAAGTAAAAGATGACTTCTTGAAATTGCTCACTGCCCTGCAGATGTGGTCTTACTTTTCCCAACGCATGCATACAGCGATCAATCAGATTAATCCACAGCCCAGCGTCATTGAAGCGCTCGAAATACATCTGAAACAGGTCGTAGAACGGCGAGCGTTGGCTGAACTGCAGTACAGAACGGTCTACTATTACTGGTTCCCGAATCATGTATAATGGCACAGCATAATTCTTCAGGCCTATTCCGACATACGTTAAAGCCATGCCTTGACTCATGATCGAGCAATAGACTTCATTTCTACGCGGCCCAAGACGCCTCTCTTCACGTCGTGTCTCTGATAAGGAGAGAAAGTTGTGTTCTAGATCACGATGGAACTCTGCGGCATTTTGCACAGCCAATATGCGATAATCCGAACGAGCAAAGTCTTTGATAGTGTTTGGTTCTTTGAAGAACTTTGAGAATGTCATTAGCGATATAAGTTTCGTGTTGTATGCTTCGGAAAGGAAGAAAAGCAGCACGATCAGGGTGAATGTAACAATGCGAAACTTAAATGGATGCTCGTATTCTGTACCTCCTCCACCGAAGAATGTGATCCCAACCAGATCGTATCGGTATGTCGTGGGAAATAAAAACTGAAGCACACGGCAGGTTACATACAACGCCCCGAGGACGATCCAGATTCCCATCGAGAATGGTTTCAGCAAAGGCTGCAGAAAGTCGCGATTCTTTTGTTCGGGACATACCAAATACCATCCCGACTGCTCGCGGAAGAACAGTGTATGCGTAAAACTGCGCCGAAGTTCTTGCTCGTTGTATCGTAAATCTGCTAAATGACTTTGTTTTGTATTCTGGGAGTAAACAGAGGTTCCATTACATCGCTTCCGGATAACGCTTTCGACAAAGTTTATCAAAACACCATAAGCTTCATCGCCGTATGGCATTATGTACGGATAATCCCATTCTCCGTACGAGACGAACTGATAGCCGTTGAGATTGTGAAGTTTGTCGGGGAAAAAGTGTTCGACCGGACGATGGTCGGAGACAAAGTAGTTCTCCTGGTTGGTGAATTGGTTCTTGGTCCACACCGTAAGTTTATCGAATGTTTTGAGCTCCACCTGGACAACAATGAAGTTCAGGATGCCTAGTTTTTTCATCAACTCAAATACGTTCATTCTGTCGGCGAAACTTGACTGGTTCAGGAGGATTACGAACTTTGCACTTTTCCTGTAGCAAGGATGATCCTCGAGATTGAATTTTACATATCGACTCGGGAACTAAAGGAAACAAACAAAAATGTGATACATTTGTTCGTAACCAAAATAGTAACAATTAATCAGATCATACCTCATTGTTGAACCCCGTTGCATCCAACAGCACTATTGATGACGATCTGCTCATTAAAGCGTTGACATACACTGTCGCAAAAAGTGAGCGTGTTGGATAACTTTCAAACAGTCGTTTCAGAAGCATCGGAGAGGTTTCTGGCAGTGTTGAATTATCCGTGGTGAAGATACAAAGCTCCGTTCCACTAATGTCGGTAGCGTTATCTTGGGAGGCTATCGCTTCCAACAGCGTCAGAAGATTGCAGCTTGAACTCGCGAACAGTTGATACATCAGGAAACAGTGAAGAATCAAACCAATCGCTTTGCTTTGCCACCACATTTTGTGTGTTTCTGAAGTTGACAAGCGAATGACAAAAGCAGGAAGGTGTTCCCACACATTTCACTCAGTAGGACCGATGGATTTGGTGTTCATTTTCAATAGACAAATTGCAGGATAAATAATTCAAATCACGCATTAGAATAATGTTTTATTCATGGTCTCTTTTCGTTTACAGAAGAGTTTAGTTTCAGTTTCAGTGTTTGTGTCTACCAGAAGAAACACACATACCCATCCATTCCATTAGGTCCGTTATGCAAATTCAACTGGAATTGGCCCTAAACTGTGTTTACTATGCTTTTCTACCCTCCAACGATGCTTGTGGTGCACCCAATTTGAAGATCATGCAGTTTCACGCTTCAGTATTTCCTGAAACAGCCCAACTCCAAGGCCCTGTCGCTTGGTTTCCCATGGTTAGTGTGTGAAAGTGGCACGTATTGGCTAATGGCATACCAATCGTTGGTATGCAACTGTGTAGAGCTTCGGATTTGGTTGTTAATTGTTATGCAATTGAGCAATAATCTTTTAAGAATTGCTCTTGAATATTATTTTTGTTAAATATAGAAGGAACATTTTATTTAAGGTTTATGTTTTTATGTGGTTAGTGTTCATTTTCAGTCGCAAATATTCCATGCTTCCAATTATTATTCTTCCACAGCGCTTTTCGCAGCGCTGCAATGCATCTTGAACATAATTTGGTATGGTCTCCCGCTTTTTATTGTATACTAGAATTGTTTCGATTTTGTACATTTTGTTCAAATGCATCATTCAATAATCATTATTCTAACTGCTAATCTGTTTGGATCTTTGCGTACATGGGAAAAAATATCCATTTACTCATAGACTCCAGTTGCCGTTGAGATGATACTTTTAGATGATTTTTTTTAGTTTATTTTTTTGACGAGGGTTAGTAAAGCAAAAAAAAATTATGGTGAGCTTCATAGCGAACTCGCGCTATTTTCGGAAACAAATAACAAATAATTTGAAAACAAATCGTGTTAACATCTTTTGGGGGGGTTCATATGGTCAAATCTGTTAAAACATCGGCTAATAATATCAGTAATATCCTGTCGGCAGTTCCCTTTTCCACTCGGATACGCTCTTTCCCGTACTACAGGAATGGCTTTCTGCATTCGCCAAAGGACACAGACTTAAAACCCTAAATTTGGGCAGGCATGATCGAAAATGATCGTTATGCGGAAAAGTAAGAAAAATTTTGACATCACAAATAGATGCCAAACACTTTTCTTAACCTTGGAAAATGGAAATATAGTTTGGTTTGTTTCCATAACTCGCAACGTGTCGTGCAACATAAGCTGACATTCACTGGTACACGAAAGCTCGGTTTCCATATCCACCTCCATCCTCACACTATTTAAACTTGCTCGAGCCAGCTCCAAGTCAACAGTCGATCCACAGCTCTAGCTCAACCAACATCGAATCAACCCAAAACACCAAAGAACCCTTTCCAAAATGATGAAAATTATCATCGCCACCCTCACCCTGTTGGCCGTTGCCGTGTTCGGTTATGAACACGAACACCACGATTACCATTCGCATCCGAGTTACAAGTTCGAGTATGGAGTGAAGGACCCTCATACCGGAGACCACAAGAGCCAGTGGGAACATCGGGATGGAGATGTCGTCAAGGGAGCCTACACCCTGCACGAGGCTGATGGAACTGAGCGAGTGGTCGAGTACTCCTCGGACAAACACAACGGATTCCAGGCGCACGTCAAGCGAGTAGGACATGCCCACCATCCGGAAGTGTACGGACACCATGAGGAAGGACACTCGTACGGAGGACATGGCCACGGACACGCCAGCAGCTACGCCAACGGCAACCTGTACCAGCATCATCATTAAATTACCGTGGTGTAAATTGTGATCTGAATCGGAAAAGTTTAGTGAATAAAATGTCTTTCATGTTAAACTAAAAATTGAAGTTTCATGTGTTACATTGCATACAATTTATTTTGTTTTCCTTTTCCGTTACTAGAAAAATTTCAAAAAATTCAAATCTTTAAAATCTTTACTTTGTTTACAAATAGAGTGCAAGTCCGAGAAATTCTATTTTATAAGTCTTAAAGTGCTTATAAAATTGTAATAAATTGTGCAATAATAAACAACCAAATCTAGTTTCCACAAATTACTATTTATTTAGACAATACGTGTCACGTCCAACAACTGAAAGTTGGTTACAGGTGCTTAAAAATTGCGTGCGCCACGTCAATTAGTCTCCCGTGAGCTTTGTTTGTTCATTGGGGAACATTAAAAATATATAATTCTTTTTTAAATGTAGAAATGCGAATGACTTCTACGAGGCGTATTTGCAATTTGAATGTTTATGTCTATGTCGCGAGCTATGTTCAATTCAATAATGTGCATAACAAATACACATAATATAATTAAAGTAACCCGTTTTCCTTCATTTGTTTTCAATTTATACCAACACCATTAGAGCCATGCCAAAGAGCAATAAAGCGAAAGGTTCAGAATGTTTTATAGTTTAGCATTGTAGAGCCTTTGTTGAATTATTCATCCTGCAATTTGTTTATTGCACATGAATGCAAACTGTCCTACTGAATCAATTGTGCAGGACAGCTCTCAGTTGTTATCATACGTTCGTAAACTTCAGAAAGATACGATATGTTGTCACGTAGTAAAGAGATTGGTTTGATTCTTCACTGTACACTAATTTTCCAACTGTTCGCGAGTTCACGCTGCAATCTTCTGACGCTGGTAGAAGCGATTATTTCGCGCGAAAAAGTCACAGAAATGAGTAAAACGGAGATTTGTATCTTCACCACGGATAATTCAACACTGCCAGAAACCTCTCCGATGCTTCTAAAACGACTGTTTGAAAGCTATCCGACTCGTTCACTAACTACGGCATTGTATGTTCACCCTTTAATTCGCGGATTGGCTTCGATAGTGCTATTGGATGTAACGGGATTCAAAATGGAGGTACGAAGACAGTTGAAATCACTATTCCCAATACGAACTAGTATGGACATTTGGTCGAATTGTTATTTCTTTCCTTTAGTTTCCGAGTCAACTCATACAATTTGAACTACTGGATCATCCTTGCTACAGGAAAAGTGCAAAGTTCGTAATCCTCCTGAACCAGTCAAGTTTCGCCGACAGAATGAGCGTATTTGCGTTGATGAAAAAACTAGGCATCCTGAACTTCATTGTTGTCCAGGTGGAGCTCGAAACATTGGATAAACTTACGGTCTGGACCAAAAATCAGTTCACCCACCGGGAGGACCATTTCCTTTCTGATCATCGTCCGGTCGCACAACTTTTCCCGGACAAACTGCACGATCTCAACGGATATCAGTTCGTGTTGTACGGGGAATGGGATTATCCGTACATAATGCCATACGTTGACGGAGTATATGGTGTTCTGCCGAAATTTTTCGATATAATCATCCACCAGCGCTGTAATGGAACTACTTCCTACTCCCAGAATGCTAAACATAGTCATTTAGTAGATTCTCGATTCAACCGCATGGACCATCGGCTTAGTTTCGAGCATACTTTGTACTTTCGTGAGCAGTCGGGATGGTATTTGGTGTGTCCGGAACGCAAGGAACGGGACTTTCTGCAGCCTTTGCTGAAACCATTCTCGATGGGAATCTGGATCGTTATTGCGGCGTTGTTTGTGACCTGCTGGATGTTACAGTTTCTGTTTCCCATGACATACCGATACGATCTAGTTGGGATCACATTTTTTGGTGGGGGAGGTACCGAGTACGAGCATCCATTTCAATTTCGTATTGTTACGTTTACACTGATCGTGCTGCTTTTCTTCCTTTCCGAAGCGTACAACACGAAACTTATATCGCTAATGACATTCTCAAAGTTCTACAAACAACCAGAAACACTAGAAGAGTTCGCTCGTTCGGATTATCGCATATTAGCCGTACCCAGCTCGTTGGAAATGAGTCTTGGACTGAAGCATAACTTTCTCTCCTTATCAGAAACCCGGCGTGAAGAGCGGCGTCTTGGGCCGCGTAAGAATGAAGTCTATTGCTCGATCATGAACCAAGGCATTGCCTTTAGTGTTGTCGGAATAGGGCTTGAGAATTATGCTGTGCCATTATACATGATTCGGGAACCAGTAATAGTAGACCGTTCTCTGGTGCAGTTCAATCGGCACTCACCGTTCTACGACATGTTTCAGATGTATTTCGACCGCTTCAACGACGCTGGGCTGTGGATTAATCTGATTGATCGCTGTATGCATGCGTTGGGAAAAGTAAGACCACATCTGCAGGGCAGTGAGCAATTTCAAGAAGTCATCTTTTACTTCAATGACTTAACATGCATCTGGATTTTAGTCATCGCAGGCTGGTTGGTCAGTGGAATCACGTTCGTTTTTGAACTCATTTGGTGGAAGTTTCATTACAAGTTTGGAACTAGAAATGCAAAATCAGAGCAGTTTCGTATTTCTTTAAATTAATGTTTGTGACTTTCACCTTCACCTCGGCTTTTTCAAAATACCCCTGAGTGAGCTTCAGAAGAAAATTGACGCTAATATAAAAACAGAAAAATTAGAAAAGAATTGTAATAAATTGTTTTATTTTATGTGGGTGACTTAATGTCAGCGTTTCAGATATTTAGTGTAATCAGCTAGTGATGATGCTGATCCAGTTTGGCGTAGCTGCTGGCGTGTCCGTGACCATATCCTCCGTACGAGTGTCCTTCCTGATGGTGTCCGTACACTTCCGGATGGTGGGCATGTCCTACTCGCTTCACATGAGCCTGGAAACCGTTGTGTTTGTCCGAGGAGTACTCGACCACTCGCTCGGTTCCGTCGGCTTCGTGAAGAGTGTAGGCTCCTTTGACGACATCTCCATCCCGATGTTCCCACTGGCTCTTGTGATCTCCGGTGTGCGGGTCCTTCACTCCATACTCGAACTTGTAGCTCGGATGCGAATGGTAATCGTGGTGTTCGTGCTCATAACCGAATACGGCAACGGCCAAAAGGGCGAGGGTGACGATGGTGATTTTCATCATTTTGGAAAGGGTTTCTTTGGTGTTTTCGGTTGATTCGATGTTGGTTGAGCTGGGTCTGTGAGTCGACTGTTGACTTGAAGCTAGCTCGGGCGAGCTTAAATAGTATTTGATTGGAGGTGGGTATGGAAACTTAGTTTTCTTTTACCATCAATCGTATTTGACACGATTGGCTCACGGAAATCAAAGGAAGCATAAGGACATGCAAAGGCGGATTTCACAATTCAAGGTTAAGCAATGTGTTGCTTCCCTTAAAATGACTTATTAAATAAAATATTAGATAGATGCATAGTAAGTTCATCAAAAACATTCATATATTCTTGTAAACTATAATTTTCAAACTACCTTACAATCTTACTTTGATTGAAAAAACTCATTTTGATACCATTCACTATTCTAAATTAACAAAACAATTATCAATATTCATTCAATTGATAAGTGATATTGCATGAATAAGAAACAAAAAAAATCAATCATTGTACTATTCAAAATGTTTTACCTTTTTCGACCATCCTAGTAAATTTTGATCTCATCCAAACAATAGAGACCGAGTTTGAAAAGCGATAATGTCACAACCACAAAATGTTGAAGTGTGACACTGTTTTAAAAGTAGCAAAATGGATTTATTTTAATGCAACGTTTTTGTTGATTAAACGTACGTCAAAGAATACAAACAAAGATATACAAATTCAACCACTCGTTAATCAATCATTTCAACTCCCGCTCATAAATCTATGCGTTTTAAAACGTCTGCTATGTCAGCTTTCATGTATGTTTTTATAAAGTGATAAGCATCTTCTTATCACAACAAATGAATTTTTCTTCCGTAGAAATTTTAAAAGACGATTCATACGCTTTAAAGTTGAAACAAAGACCTGAATTATTATTTCTATTTTTTAATTTAAGAAATGAGCCAAAATAAACTATCAATTGAGTTAGCTGCAACAAAGAATAAGAAAGTTTTGTTCTTCAATAGTTAATATAAAATTTTTCATGTAAAAGTAGCTCCATGAGCTAAACATAAACATTTATCACTCAATTATGGAGTAAATAAAAATTATTTTATCAAGTAAAACAAGCCATACTTCATCAGTACCATCAAAACAAAAATATTATTTTCATTTACATTTATTTATTTAGTAGCATGTATTCAAATCTGCCTACAAATCAAAGGACTCTTCAATGATGATGCTGGTACAGGTTGCCGTTGGCGTAGCTGCTGGCGTGTCCGTGGCCATGTCCTCCGTACGAGTGTCCTTCCTCATGGTGTCCGTACACTTCCGGATGGTGGGCATGTCCGACTCGCTTGACGTGTGCCTGGAATCCGTTGTGTTTGTCCGAGGAGTACTCGACCACTCGCTCGGTTCCATCAGCCTCATGAAGAGTGTAGGCTCCCTTGACGACGTCTCCATCCCGATGTTCCCACTGGCTCTTGTGGTCTCCGGTGTGGGGGTCCTTCACGCCATACTCGAACTTGTAGCTCGGATGCGAATGGTAATCGTGGTGTTCGTGTTCATAACCGAACACGCCAACGGCCAACAGAGCGAGGGTGACGATGGTGATTTTCATCATTTTGGAAAGTTTTCTTTGGTGTTTTCGGTTGATTCGATGTGGATTG
>KE525307.1:243126-261517 GCA_000441895.2 Anopheles sinensis | reverse complement strand
CCGATTGCCGGTTGGTGATTTTGCTTCCTTCGAAGGGCTTGGCGGTGATTTGTTTTTTTCTGCTCTCCACTTTTGCGCATTAATTAGCGACCATTTTTTTGATTTTGTGTAAGAACACTAAACGCGGCCTGTGCGCGGACGTTCGGACGATATAAATAACCAACGCGACCACCAGTAGGACATCATTCAGCGGTCAAGTGTTCTAGCCATCAGGTGCCAAAGCAGCCAAAAAAACGCCTTCAAAAATGTTCAAAGTAAGTATAATAACATTTGAGTTTTAAAAGCAACTCCTATTATTAAATGACTAATTCCCCTTCGATCGAAAGATCATCATTCTGTCCGTCGTTTGCCTGGCTGTTGCTGCCTCGGCGCACTATTGGGGTGGAGCTGGTTACGGATACGGCGAGGATCACCATGGCCATCAGGATTACCATTCGCATCCGAGCTACAAGTTCGAGTACGGAGTAAAGGACCCGCACACTGGAGATCATAAGAGCCAGTGGGAGCATCGGGATGGAGATGTCGTCAAGGGAGCCTACACTCTCCATGAAGCTGATGGAACCGAGCGAGTGGTCGAATACTTCTCGGACAAACACAACGGTTTCCAGGCGCACGTCAAGCGAGTAGGACATGCATACCACCCGGAAGTGTATGGACACCACGGTGGTCACTATGGTGGTCATCAGGGAGCTCACTATGCTCATCATGGCGCTGGCTACAGCTACAGCAAACTGGATCAGCATTTTTAAGCTTATTATAACTAACACCATGTTGAATGATCACTGCCGGTTAATTGTTCCTGAATAAATCTGTTGTTTTTCTTGCAAATCTTAAATGCAAACAATATGTTTTCTTTGTAATTTTATTTTCAAAGAATATTTTTGGTATAAGACGAAAGCTTAATTTCATTGTCTATGCCTGCAGCGCACCGAATTCTGGGAGTTGTTCAAAATATCATCAAATTCGAAATCTGGAGCTCCTGAAATAGGAACAAATTAATAACTTGTAGTGCAATATTCAAAACAAATACACTTATTTACCTGCCACAGCAATCAAATAAAGCAAAGTCGAATCTATTATTGTACGTCGAAATTCTTTGTCCACTGCAAGTTCCAAACATCGTCTTCTAAGACGTTTAAACGACAAGAGAAAATGTTTGTACATATTAAAGCTGTTAAATCGTAAAAATATGCACCGTGTATTTCCAAAGCATCAAAAGAAAGTTGTTTTTTCTTCAATTGAACGAAGAATATCTTTAAAATGTCTTATGAGGCCATATAGGAAAACAACAAAACATACCGCTGTGTGCGTTCACGAACCGGTAAAACCCGACCCATCGACGCCGTCGTAACAATCACTCTCACACAGCGTAGTGTCTATTTCGCCAACTCGACAGTAGCCGGTCGAGTGTAAGATATCTTCCAGACGACTCGTTCTTTCTTCAACAAGCCTTAGTACATCTGCAGTATGCTTTTCAGCGTCCGTTTTCACAACAGATTCCAGGCGATTAATTTTTGGAATCATCTCTTTTCTCAGAAAGCTCATAATGTTTGCTGCTTGCCGTCTGCAAACGTTTGCTGCATCATTTACTATTCTCTTCTCTCGAGCACGTCGCAGTTGAGCTTGATCCTTGTGCCGTATAACTTTTGCAGATCGTTCACCGAGTGGTTCTGGTACGTTTATTTTTACGTTGCACTTTTTTAAGACACAGGTTTTCTCGTGCAAAGCAAACTGGGTTTTCACATCATTCTTTAGCGACGAAAGTCTTCTTTCTACATACGACTCTATGTGCATTAAATTCTCCTTCAACCTGGACTCGAATGAGTCCAGACTTTGTTGCACAAGAGTCTGCATCGCGGTAAGCTTTTTTTCAATCTCAGACTCTACCTTTTCCAGGCCAGTCAGCAATGACACTTCATCACGATCAATGTTATTTTTTCTCGTTCTGTGATTGTAACCGCGGCTTTCTCAATTTTTTCCGCTGTATTTACTAGTTTGTTATTGCAGTGCTTCATGAATGCCTCGAACTCATGTAATTTGGTCGAAAAATTATTCAGGAATGTTTCATTGATACACCATCCCGGTACAGCAAAAAGTAACACCACGAAAAGGAAAACTTCTTTCACGTCCATCCCTAACGTTCACTTCCGACACTAGTTTCAAAACCCGACTGTCTACTCGTGAAATTGACTACAAACTGATTAGTGCGGCTCCCGGGAGCCTTTCAGCTCCAGTGCCAATAGACATATTCACTTTTTTCAGTTGCGATATTATGTATCCTCTTACCAATACGTGAACCTTGCCACGAAGAATATCCACCAATACCATACCGGACAAACTGGTTCCCTTCGTTAAATGGTGGTTGTTGTTAAAAGACTTTAAGAATCAGGAATTCACAGCAAGGAAACCGGAATTTTACAAGATTTATACATGCAAATTATACAGAAACAGTCTCCCAAAGCCTATAAAACTGTTTACTGTAGCGCCTGAGACCGTTTTGTCCCCTTTTTGTAATAAACATAATCGCTTGCGGTCGTGCTCGGGGGGCGAATGAATTGAAATCATAAATATTTGTCAGAATTTTGTATGCGGCTATGTTGAAGAGTTAGTTCTCTAAGCTCATTAATAATGTGCCACATCAAATGATGCAGCAGTGAATATAAATGACTTCTGATTAATATCATCAATTTGGGCATACGAATTACTACTACTGTCACTAGGCGGAATTTTGCCGTATTTCAGAAAATGCTTTATAGAGATTGCGTTTTTGAAAGGAACGCAAAGTAGAAAACGAACATTGTTGTGTAAATTAGATAAATCAAAAATTCACAAAATGAGCTGAATATGTTTCAAAAGATATGTTTCAATATTTAAGTGCTTCATACAGACACGCCTGCGGCTATTTAGCTAGCGTTTATTAAAAGTCAAAGAAGTTATTGTTCTAATGCTTTCTTAGAAAGACGGAATATTTAAATTTCTCCAATCGGTTGTTGTCGAGGCTCCATAACTGAAATAAAAAAGCTTCCGGTCCCCGGGTTTTCTTTCCCAAACCACCTCGCAAGGCAATTGAAAGCAAACGTGCGCCATCGTTGTGGAATGACAGTCTTTGGTTGTATTACAAAACCAATGTGCATGATCGTATAATACGTGATGAACAAACTACAACCACTCGTTCAGGTACGAAGGACAGTTGGCTGCAGGCTGGAAGTACAACGTTCACTGGAAGCTCTTTCCGTGTCCGTAGCCGTGGTGTTCGTGAACCACATGCTGCTGGTGTTGATGATGATGTTGCTGCTGCTGCTGCTGGTGCTGTTGCAAATGCTCGTCCGCTTGATGAAAATCATGCTGGTGATGATGGTGATGCTGCTGCTGATGCTGCTGGGGCTCGAAAAGATGGTGCTCCTGTGGCTCGTGGTGATGCTCCTTGTGCTCCTCGTGCACATGCTCTTTCACCGGGACGTGCGGGTGTTCAATCTTCTTCACCACCGCGTTGAACCCGTGGTGCGGATCGGCCGTGTACTCTACCAGCCGCGAGCTACCGTCCGCATCAAGGATGGTGTAGGCCCCACGTACCACCTCCCCGTCGCGTTCCTCCCAATGCGTCTTGTGGTCTCCGGTGTGCGGATCCTTCACGCCGTACTCGAACTTGTAGTTAATCGGGGCGTAAAAGTCAACAAAGTGATCATGCTCCTCCTCCTTATGGTGGGGGTGGTGGTGTTCCGGTTCCGACTTAACTTCATCGTCAGCCGGTGCATGATGGAAAATCTTTCTTGCAGCAACTTTGCTGCTCGGGTATCCTTTCCCGGAAGGTACATAAGCGGCCGTTGCAACAGCTACCAACACAAAACAGCTAACAAACTATGGAGCGTTCAAAGGATAAAAAGGATGATTTTAAAACTTTAACACTCACACACAAACGACTCACAATTTTAAGCATTTTCACTGTTCTAATACTCACTCGGAACATTGCACTTCCTGAGAAAAATCTACTGCAACCACTCAACACTCGCTAAGTACCGAAAATCGTTGTCTATTGTTCGAAAGCTATCGATGGAATGATGTTGACTACGGCACTTGCACCAGTTTATATACGACATTTTAAAAGAGAGTTTTAAAGCGGAAGGCATGAAAGAGCTGGGAACAGTGGCTGATCGCTAGTTGATCGCTAGTAGATCTCACCAACCAACTCCCCGGCATTAGGCCGTCAGGCTTCCCGATTTGCGCAGCCTTCGTGCAAGGTTGACGTTCGGCGCTCCAAACGCCGGTTACATAAAAAGAAGTACAAAAAATAGACCGAACGAAAAGAAATTGAATCCAAAACCAGTCCGAGGGGAGAGATTGCACTCAATCACCCTTCACGCCCCGCGGGAGAAAGGTCCCGCCGTGTTTCGGCAGGTGGCGCACGGGGTTTGCAAGTAATTTAATTAGCGTTCAGTTACGATCGATTTGCGACGCGGAACCGATGCATCCATCCACCAGCCGGCGAAAATCGTTACCCCGGGAGTGACACAAAAAGAACACCAGGAGGAGGAAAAATGGCCACTCACGATGAAAATCAAAAACTTGCAGCCAACGAATGCAACTTGCCACAAAATGGGGGGTTTGTGAGCGTGAGAAATGGGCAAAACTGCTGCACATCTACCATGCAAGATATGCAGTAAGGCATGGACTTTTAATATGATCAAAGCATGAGTCGATCAACGAGTTAGATGGTACAAATTATCAATCTTCCTACAAAATAGTCGTCACGATCAAAAATTCCAGAATTATTTTCTTAAAATGACATTGAAAAAAACAAATTTCCCCAAAGAAAATTTGGATTCAGTATTTAATGCCACTAACACGATCACTCATTTAAACAGTGACACAGAAAAAATGTTACATAGCTCAAAGGGCCAAAATAAACCAAAAAACCATAACACGAACAACCAAAACCAAATCATGGCCTTCCTCGGTCAGCAATATCGTTCCAACTTGCAGACACCGGTCATAAACCGTCCATAAGCCAACCACCGTAAGAAGCTTAACACGGATTTTCCTCCTAATTGGTGATCGACGGTGGACATGCCACGTGCACTATGGCTGTACAAGAGATCGTTTAATCCGAACCGGTTCGTTTCCTGGTGGCCCCCCGACCACTAGACTCTGTTTCACTTTACCGATGAAGTAATTGACTTTTTATTGTTTCGTTCCCCTTTCCTTTTGTTCCTTTCCTCCGCCCTCCGAACGAAAAGCCCTAGAAAACTCTCCAAAGCAAAACTAAAGCATCGCAACGCATTCGCAGTCGAATCGAGCACGAAGGCACATATGTATCATAAGAAAAATCCCTCGCAGAATCTGCATTCATTTTAGCCTCCTCCTTGATGGTGTCTAATGTTGGACTTTAAACCTATCGACCCAGTGTAGGGCGGTGTGGCTTTAGGTTCGTAATTTACGTACGCTGGTGGCTGGTTGCGCCAAAAAGATCACACGCACCTGACGACGGTGGAACGATGCGAAGATGAATGGCGATGGGGCGAACCTTTGGTGATGAGCTCGGCGTTCGAAACGGTGGCAATTTACACCTCCGCAAACTGGAGGGTACCGTTTGGCTGGAAATGAAACTGACCTCCCAGCAAATCGATCCATTTGTGCAATCATTTGCACTTCATCATTCATCTTCTTTTAGCTGGGGATCCACTGTAAAGATCGCGCTCGACAAAACGATTGGAGATGGACGGCTAAAAAGATACCACAAATCTTCAAGCCAGGTGCCCACGAGGTGGTATGCAACGGCAATTGCAGAAGAAGGCGGAAAAAATCGACAACGCAACCAATTCCTTCATCGTCTCATTAAACGGTCGATAACAGTAGAAATGTCAGTGCAGATGGGTAACGATCTCAAATGAGGGTTCCCACCCTGCGGAAAACAAATCGATACCAAATCGGTGGCAGTTGAAATTAGTTGTTTTTCATCGGCACACCTTGGGATGGGAAATTTTTCAACAAGCTTTGATTATAGAGGCAATCTATAAACTGTTAGCAAAATCATGTTTGCGTGTTGTGTAACATTTCGAATGAATTCTGGAAGCAATTGGTTTTCGACGGTTAAGGTACCAAAATCAACTCAAATATTTTGATTCATTGTAGAAAACTTTGTAGAAATACGGTTAATTCCTTCAAACACTTCACTAAATTTGAGAATAATCAATTACTTTGACATAAATGAGCTAACACCTTCACATCTGCAAAATTTTTGGCATTTTCATTCCTTTTTTACGAATGCTTTTCTGTCAAGCTTTGAATGGATTATAATTTCCAACCAAACCGAGAAATATTACGTCCAAAATCAACTTACTCCGACTCCAAATTTGTCCATTTTTCGGTCACTTTCATAAATTAGTCACGCAGCGCAGTTTCCCGGCTACGGGGCAAACGATAAAGTTATTAGCAAGCTAAGTGGTACGTAAGGCAGCAAAGCACCCTTAAAAAATTCCCCATCTCGTGTGCCTCTCTCTCTCTTTCTCTCTTCGATTCGTTCACCTGAATTGCATTCGTTTGCATTGGCACTATTGTGCTCCAGTTTCGGCATAGCGAAACCAGCCGAAAAGAACAATAATTGCATACGCCTCCATCTCGTGCCTCGAACGGGTGGTTCGAACGCTGCAACCGGAGCTTTGCTGCACACGCACACGCAAGACGAACTCGTTCTCACTTTCTGCAATTTCCCATCGAGAAGGGCTCCCGGTGCAATGCTTGACGCTCGGCACGGATTGTGTACGTTGCGCGGTGGCTTCGGCAAAACTTTAAATACAATGCGTGTGCGATGGTTTGCAATACATCGTGGGTATGACACCTGGCGGCACGATAGCTGGAACGTGCATGGATGGGACAGAACGCGCGAAGAATTGCCAATTTTCCGGACATGATTCTCTTTGCCGCGGTTGAGGTGTAACCAAGATGGGAAAACAATTCTCACGCACAGTGCAATCACTTGCCGATGGATGTGTGTTTAGGGTGATCTGTATGATAGATGGAAGGGACGCATGTTTTCGAGAACGGTATAAATACCTATGCCAATGGCTCAGAATGGTATCAGTCAGTCTGTGGCCTCCGAGTTGGTTTAGTCAAAGCAAAGTTTATTCGTTTATCCCGAGTGGAACCCCACGATTCGAAGATGAATATGATTTCGGTAAAGAGAAAAAAATCCACCTACAAGAGTGAAAACCGTGCTGTGCAAGTGTAAAATGAATAACATCGTGTCTGTTTTCTAGGTTCCTACGGTGGTGCTTATGTTGGTGGCCACGGGCAGTGCGTACGTCACCGGAAACGGCTACAAAATTCTCACCAAACACTCGTCGCACTACTTCGGCAATGGGGCGAACGCCATCGACTCGTACCAACCGTCCGGCATCGGTTCCGGTTACAGCGAGGCCGGTCTGATCGGCTACAAATCATCGCAGGATTCGCAGGCGTACCCAGAAAATGGCTACGACGCTAGTGACTACTACACGTACCCAAAGTACAAGTACGACTACGGAGTACAGGATGCGCACACCGGTGACCACAAGAGCCAGTGGGAGATCCGTGATGGCGACGTTGTGAAGGGTGGATACACACTGTACGATGCCGATGGTACGAAGCGGGTGGTCGAGTACTCCTCGGACAAACACCACGGATTCCAGGCGCACGTGAAACGTGTAGGCCACGCGCACCATCCGCAGGTGTACAAGACGGAGCATGGAATCTCCGGTGGTGGCTATGAGGAAGCGGCTGGCTATAGCTACAGCAACATTAATCAACATTTGTGAGATTGAAGAAAGTGGGCACGGTTACAGGCAACCCTTTTATTATATTTTATTTATTCATCTTCATCTAGAAGTCTATTTTCTGTGCAATTCTTCGCTCGAAATTTTAAAAGTGCTCGACTTACTTTGACTGAAAATAAACGAGCCTAAATGTAGGCAATCGCGCTGTCCGTAGCGTGTGTTAGAAAATATACCAGTTTTCTACAGTTCAACTTGGGACCGCGTCTCACGAAAGAACGTACAACATTGCATTCTCAATCATCTTGGCTTCAACAGAAACAATGTTTTCTTATGTTTGAAAAATTAACCAGGAGATGACACGTAACCGGTTTGTTTCCCTCGTCCCGTTCGTTGCCTTTACGCATCGCCAAGAAACCGACCGTTCGGAGAATCCGATCGACACACATCGATAATGATATCAAAACAAACAAGTTTTCCCACCCTCGGGCGGACAGCTGATTAAGCAATTAAAACCAGCTCCGGTAAAACAAAACCCTTCGCCCGATTAAGGGAAGACAACGGAAAACTGGCCACGGCGTTACGCTCGCATCACTGCCCCGCAAATCGTTGAACCGTCGAAAGCGAACTCCCGGGAAAACTGGTTCCTTCGAGACCGCAGTTACGCACGCCCGGGTTTGCCGACCCGTGGCGGTTGACCGTTTTCCCTTTTTTTGCGAATATGGTCGGCCAGGAATGAGGGGAATTTGGCCCAGACCTAAACCTAGAGCACCGAGGCAGGGGCAAGGGCCGCGCCATTTTCTAGGGGGCCACTTTTTCCATCGCTCAGAAGTAGGAGACTTTCTTATGTTCGAGTTCGTCGCTTTATCGGAGATTGAAGTCTTTTGTCCGCAACGTAAGAAATGATGCTTCTCGTGTAGAAACAAACTAATTTACTTATTTGTTGTATTTATTTGTGCTGCTTGAACTTTTGTAATGTGTTTTTTTTAATATGTAATTTAAATCAGGATTAATAATCACAACCAGTATAGTTTCATGGAAAACACGAAGCGACACTGAAACTCCCCAAAGGATTTCTCTTTATGCTCATCCTAACAAAGTCTCGAAACAATCATCATTAACCAGGGAAAAGCATACGATATTTCTAACCACCGAACAGTGGTGCCACGCAATAAATGAAAATAATGTCCTGCTCGTCAATTGAACAAACTTTGAAATCACCCATTAGGTACCCGTTCCATTAGCAACCGTTCGCACCGGTAAAATGTTGCACCCCACGATAGAAAGGGAAATTCATCCCACTGGACGATATACGTCTTTCGGACGCATACTCAAACGGAAACGCTGCCAGACGCCCCGGGAAAGTGCTGTGCGAGGGTTGGGAAAAATGGCCGCAAACGGCGCGAACCGGTTTTCCACTTTCCATTTCCATCCGTATGCGGGCAGCTCTCCTGTCGAGCGCCATTCCAATCCCTTCAGGGAGGACCTTTTCCAATGGAGGGGGAGCGCTCAAATTGAAGGAAGTTGCCGCTGTTTACGATCGATCGCGCGCCCGTCCGTTTGTTCGCTTGCTCGGCGCTTCCGTCGCACATCCTCCCGATCCGGCCCGAACGTGGTCACGTTCGACTTGCTCGTTGTCGTCGTCGTGATGTCACTAAAGAGTCGAAGTCGGTGGTGGAACCGAAGCGCAAGACAAAGACAGAAAGACATTGGCCACCGCCGGGACGGGAGAAAGGCTTTTACCATACCGTTCGGTGAAAACTTCGCTCTTGATCTTGCCCAAGAAAACTAACGCACGAAACGCTCGGTGCCTTTGCCCGTTTGTCGGCCCGGCTGGGGTGGTTGGTTTTTTGTGTTGCTCCACCTCGCAGACGTGCGCCTTCTGTGGACTTGAGCCGGCCGCAGCTTGATGGCGTGTATATAAACGTGCAAAGAAGATGCACACCGCTTGACTGGTGAAAAGACCTTCAAACGGTGCAGACGTTACAGTGAACAAATAGTTGCGAATTGCGAACATTTAAGAACCAGAAGACCCACTGAGGACGGTGTGTTGGAGGAATCCTCAATTAAAGTAACCGGTGGCAAGTGATAAGTGTGTGAAAATCGATTAAAAAATTGTGATAAAAACATTTTCCTGGGCTAATGTGCTGAAAAGGACCACGAAAAACTTACTAGTGATTAAACGGCTTTTCATCATCCAAACGATTGGTGAAAATGTTGCTTTTCAAGGTGAGTCAAGTGTTGACAAAATGAAGCGAAACCATCAGCATGTATACACAAAGCTATATTTAGGGATTGCAAATGTAAACCATCATCCGTTGTCAACCATAATCCGTTCGTCAATAATTTTCAAAGTGGTGTAAGCCGGCAAACCGAACTTCCCTGGGGCAAAAATCCTTTGCTTGTCCAAAAGTAATGTGCGAAATGTGACAAAAGTTTACCTCGTTTAACGTCACCGTTGGCTTGGAAGCAATTTCCCTCAATTCTCACCAGGGCTTGTGCTTTTGGCGCAAGTTCATCGCACCTAAATTTTGTAACTTTGCCGAAGGTAACGCTCCTTTCTACCTTCCCCAGCAGGCACATCCGCGGAAAAACAACCGTTTTCAATGCCTTCCTCGCTCTCCACACTGTGTATACACTCTATGGTTGGCAAGTTTTGCACCTCGTTTCATGCTAAATGTGATTTTAATCTTGCATTCGTCAAACGCGGCCACATTTACCCGGTGGTTGCCGTCGACGTCGTCGTGGTTGAGGTGTTCTGCGCGCTCTAGGTGGCAGAATGCGCTTGGAACCAGCTTTCGGCAACGATGCAGAAAAAAACCACGTAAAAGAAAAAACCAACGAGCGGAAACGACCACGAAGGGATGCCAAAGGGTGGATGGAGGGGTAGATAAATCGATCATTTAATGGCAAGCGCAGAAGCTTTTCGGTGGCGAACCCCACGAAAGCTGTAATTATTTCCACGCTCCGAAGTGCCGTCAAGATCGCGATCGCACGTAGAGTGTGTGTGTGTGTCCTAGAATGTTGATAATGCGTTTGCCAATCGCAAAACCCGCAACTCTTGCGGATGCAAAGCATTGCAGCCACCGTAATGGGTTCAAACAATTAATTATGGGCCCTGCCCCTGCACGGTTTGACACGGTCAGCGTCATGTGGTTGCATTCCTACATATGCATGTCACAACGAGAAAATTAACACAGAAGCAAACATAACCGACTTTGATTATGGACAGAGCAAAACATAAAATCACAGATAAACAGAAGAACGAATCACAAAACAGGCTGATAATCGTAGAAATCCGCAACCCCCAGGGCCATTTTCACGCCCTCAGCCCAACTCAATTGCGTCCATTTAGCACTCAATCGTGGCCTAATCATAGCGATTACTTCGTTCGACAGTGGGTCAATCGATCGATCGAATCGAATGGGAAGCTGCTGAGGAGGTTTTGCCCTCTGCAAACGACATATCGATTTCGACTGCTGGAATTGTGCGACGTGCTAAAGAAGTGGGGAGGTACCACAGGGTAAGACGGGTGCATTATGCTGGCGTGTGCATGTTCAATAGCCATCGGACACAAACATACGGTCTAGGGCGCCTATTAGTGTTGATTAGAAATACATAAAATTTAATAATCGATGCATAATGAATAGAAATTAAACGCTTCGCTATGCTGCGCAAGGCTCCGTGTTGGCTGCTAATTTAGATTAGAAGGCAGGTTTATCAAATTTCGTTAGCACCGTGTGGGAAAAATGTATTCAAATGAATTCAAAGATATGAATTCATAAATCACGTTCGCTGTAATGTCTTTCTTCTCGCTTACCTCCTGTTGATGCCTTCACTCTGCTCTGATCCATCTGTTGTGGGGCGCCCATTTGAAAATCACATCAATCGCTTTTCCGCTCACCAAAAACCCTCCTCTCAAATTACCTTTCATCGAGCTGAACCAACAGACAAACGATGGTAGATAGTAACACCATCTCTTCCGTGGTTGTGATTGAATGTCTCTATCGAATCCGCCAGTTCAAAACCCCTTCGAAAAACCACGCCCGTCTTCGAGCAAAGCATCAAGAAGACTAGTATTACATAATCCTACCTGGCTGGAAATAAAACAACAAGAAACTGAACGAAACCACGAAAACATTCGCACAGCATTTCCTCGCGTACGAAAAAACACAACTAAGCGAATCAAGTCAGAGGTTCCGTCCGGTGAAGCGTGAACGAGTTTGGCATATTTTAGCATATGTCTCGTACGCCTCGAACGTATGGGACTTTTTTATTTGGTGGTGACGTGTTTCGGAATATTTTATTGACATTCAAGAGAGAATTTCAATAATATCATGCAAGATGACCCCGAGCGGTAGGAGCACAAAGGCGTAAAGACTGGTAATTTAGTGACGATAATCTTGTCAAACGGTTGAACTAAAGAATATTGACAGTTGAGATGACTACTGAACACAAAATTAAACAGAACTGTCACTCCAATATTTTATAATATGGAAATTAATATGGATATTCCTTCCAAGATATACTTTACATGCGAATGGAATAAATAATCCTTTCGATTTCCCAGAGTGGTTTCCCATAAATCAAACAGCTCGTTAGATGTGATGTGTCCGCTAGTTAACAACTTGCTGAAAAATAAACATTAAATAAATCTTTTCCTACGTTCCTATGCTCGTTTCAATTACGCCCTGCCGCAGCAAAACGTTTCCTTCCGTCCGGGACTTGATCGGCACACTGCCGATGCCGGAACTGATACGCCTCCCCTTCCCCAACAACGTGTCAACCGCCCGACCCACTCGTTGTCTGCTGATGCAACATTTTAATTCGCAAAAGCCACACAATTTTCCCATACGACGCTGTCGAATTTTTCTTTCCCAGTCGCCATCCTAAATGCTGCTCCTAACCCGATCGCGACAAAGTATCCATTTGCTTCATTCGAATGCACCCGCGCGGACGGCGGTGTCCGTATGATTTACGGTTAAGATTAGCAACCCTGAAGATAGTGTGCAGCCGGTCCGTTTCGTTTGAATTCCGCTGCTGCACTTCCGGCACCGGTTTTCGTTTTACTTTCCATTGGATATTATTCAACAATTGCACATGCACCGGACTTCACACCAACTCCAACCTGGTGAGGAGAATGGTGGAGAAAATAAAAAGACACCGAACTGCAGAAACAAAACACCCCTAATCCACCCCTCCTGTGCCAGTTGTCGGTCATCGGCAAAACTCGTTTCCTGCAAACCATCGCCAGGGCCTCGGCCAGGGACGGACCGTTTGCGTATGCAGGCAACGGATTGGAAAGCGGTGCCATAAACCTGGCGCTGGAAAGCAACATCCGGCGGGGCTCCGGTGCGGTCCGGGAATTATACGCCCTCCGGCCAACCGGTTCCCGGTGCAGTTCGAACGCGATTGTTTGCAAATCGTTAAACCGGACCGGGCGAAGTAAGATGATTATCTTTTCACGCAAGCGACCGAAGGGAAACGCCATCGTCGGGCGTGCGTCCTATCGCTGCGAAGCGCTGTAAAATGGGCGAAACATTTCCGCGGGTACTAAACACTTCCTGGGCTGGCTGCCAAATCTTGACAAATTGTACCCGGTTCGGTTGATGGCATAACGAGTTGCATCATTACGAGATTGCACAATTTGTGTCAACGTAACAAGGATTGGTTTTGTAAACAACTTTACAGGAAGAATTACACGTGGTTCAACACCTTCTACGATTGAGTTTCTTTAACATTAATATGAACTAGGTTGCTTTGTGATTTGTAATAAAACTAATACGACATTGACGATTAACAATTATAACAAAGCTCAACATTGGCTCCACACAAAACAGCATCGTAACATAACTTACCAGAAAGCTCCCCTGGTCATTCCGTTCACAGTGACACACCCAAAAAATCCATCTTCGGCCATCTAACCTCGTCCACACACACACGTGAGTGGAGCACCCATTTTTAGCCCTCGGCCCAATCCGTATCGCTCCAAAAACGAACATGATTTAGCGGCTCCAGCCAGTTGCAATGTTGCACTTTTCCTGCACCGAAACCTGACCAAAAGGCGCACTCAGATATATTTTATCAAACTGTCACCGTCCACAGTTGCGATTGTCTGCGGCGCGGGCCACTCTCCCACTGCTGGGAAAACGCGGCACGATGCCGAATTGAAGATTTATTAACAGCGTTCTTCGGCAGCCCCCTCGAAGGGCTCGAGGTTACCCTCAGCTGTTCGAAGTGGTTCAAATTAATAACGCCCCAAAGACAGAAATAGGTGCGTTTTATCGCATGTATTGCTCTGGGGTTTTTGACGCGAGACCCGGGTGGCTAAAGGATCGAACATGGGGCGAGGAAATTTAGATTTTAATTGGATGGGAAACAGCAGTTCGGCGCTAATAAATCATCAATGAAATTTCTTTCAACGGCAACCTCCGCCCCTGCGTCGAAAATACTGTACGAGTGACACTGAAGGATCTCTCTCTCTCGCTTGACGATGCTGGGGAAAATCGGTGGCCTTCTTTGTATCGAATACGTATTGGTGTAATTTTTTATTATGACCCAACATTAATTTCTCGCGTGCTTTAAAACAAGCTTTGAAAGATCAAGAATGTTGACTCATGGTCCAATCCAATCACCTTTACCGGCGCTGTAGCTCATTCAAATTTATTTTATCCTTTGCTTTCAGCACTCACTACTGGCAATTCTTGCGGCAAGCTGCTTCGGCCTGGTAGCCTCCTACAAGGACTCGCTGCACGCCTACGCGCCAGAGTATGTAAGTATTACTCAACACCTAGATCGACCTTGGCCAGCCCCAGCCTATAACCGTTCGTCAAACGTTCATCGAGCGCATTGAGTCACGAACCGGACCATTCATTGTCGGTAATTAGCGCTGCCCGAGAGCGCGATCTCATTAGCTGCCGTTACTTCCAGCGGTACAGTTTCCAACTATTCGCCCGCGCTGCAACGCGTGGAATTCATAAATTCGGCACTTTACGGCAAAACCCACACCCGGTGGAGTTCAAGCGGTGCATAAATATGCGATTTACCCTCGGTGCGGTCGTTATCGGGTTGACTTATGAAACTACAACCGACCGCGGGACTCCGGTGATGCACTCTGCCATATGCAAAATTGAAACCGAGATTCAAAACGATATCACATTAAGTAATTATTACGCGCATGAAACCTACTCAACGTTCGCCCGCGTGTATCAAGAGTTCAGCTTTGCTCTACAAATTTGATTCAATCTCCCAAAAAATTGGCATGATTGCATAAACATGTTGGTGGCGATAACGAAGCCTACCCCGGCGGCTGGGTGGTCGTAATGAAAGTCATCCGGCTTCTAGAGAAAAAACCCACCACATCGTAGACGCAATTCGCCGCACTCGAGCTCCACTTTGCTTTCCACGAAAGGCTTCCCTAAAGATATCGCGACCTTATCGGGGACCAAAAATAAACTCATTAGCAAGCTCGCTCCGAAATGGATTGCAAATGGTACTCCAATAGCGATAAGTAACGACACTCAGTGCCCGTCATGGCTGAGGCCAATCAGCATGGGTGGTAGGATTTGCATTGCAAAATTGTGGAATTTATTTTAAGCCGCACACCACTTTTTTCGTCACACTTGCCCTGGCGCCATAAATAAACACCGAGAATTGTAGCTGAAAAATAAATCAATCTTATCGAAGGCTCACGGTTCTGCCGTCAAGATTTGCGAGCTTGACTATGCTGGCTTAGTTTTGGGAAGGAGTGCGTATCATATTTTTAGCACTTAGCGCAAAAGACGGATTGAGGCGAAACGTACATAAAATCATCGCCTACATCGACTTGATTAATTAAACGTAACAGAACATGTCGCGTCGCAAAGTAGCAGTACTTAATCAAAATCATCGAACGAGAGGAAATGTCTTATTAATTTGAGACACATACACACACACACACGCGCGTAAGTGCACGCGCACCCAACCCGATGCCGTACTGAAGTTAATAAAATCAACACCGGACCCGCTGCAATCCCTCGCAACATCTGCCACACCGTGAGCATAAACAAACCTCCATCTGACGTGTCCTACTCACGCACGCACGCACGCACTATCGCATTGTAACAATTAAAGCTTTTTATTAGCGTTAGATTTAACATATTTTTCAAATTAAAAAAATTACCATAAACTTCGTATTATCCGGTTTGTGCTGCGGCACGCGCAACATTGTAACAGCGAACCGCACAAACCGCGAGCTGTGTGTCATTTTCATGAAACGCATCGCCAAAAGGCAGCTCGACGGAGCGGTTGATCTCAAAACGAGAGGAGCAAAAAATGGGCGGTTAAAAGCCGCGATGGTGGAGAATTAAATTAGACCAAGTACCGCCGACCGCCAAGATACGGGTGCCAGGGGTGCCACATTTTCAGGTGCCTCATTGACATGCATTCCGCCGTGATTTGCACGTGATTAATTATGCATGTTTAGCCTGCCACCTGGTCGGGCCTTCTTTTCACGCTACTCCGCGTGCACTTGCTCGTACATCTGTGACATGGTTTAATTAATTTGCTTCTGCGCTCTTTCCTTCCACGAAACATGCAGTAGTGTCTTCATTGGATTTATGATTGACTTGTCAGAACATATGTTCAACATTCGTTGTTTTTCCTACACAACCCAAGGATTATTTCAGAATCTTGAGCAGGATATCTGGAAATGTTTTCGTAATGTAAATTTAAATCACTTACCATAATCACCCAAACTTCTTACAATTCCTTTGACTAATCAATTTTCCTGCGTTCCACCACTTTCAGGCACATCCTGCCTACTCCTTCAGCTACGGCGTCAAGGATCTCCACAGTGGCGATGTAAAGTCACAGTGGGAAACGCGTGACGATGGCATCGTTAAGGGGCACTACAGCGTCGTTGAGCCGGACGGTTCGATCCGCGAGGTGGACTATACGGCCGACTCGAAGACGGGCTTCAATGCGGTGGTAAAAACGCACGGCCCGAACGCACATCCGGTGCGAGACGAATCGTCCTTCGATCAGCACCACCAGCACCACCAGCACTACGACGAGCATCACTCGCAGTCGAAGATCAATCACTTCAGCAAGGGCCAGGACCATCTGATACTGAGCTCCGATCTGCCGCAGCGCGAGAAGGACATTGCGGAGATCAGCGAGAAGAAGCGCCCGATACCGTCGATTCTGGAGCTGAAACCGCACGTCAACCTCGAGAAGCCGCTGGTAGCGTACAAGCACTACGAACCGCCGAAGACGCTCTACAAGCAGTACGCGTACGACGAGCTGCGGCCACACGTCACCGTCGAGACGGAGCACAGCCACAAGCACTACGTTTCGTCCAGCGATCCGTCGGACTTTTTCTCCGAGGCAGCCGACGCCGACCAGGACCTGTTCAAGCCGAGCATCCGCATCGAGGAGGTGAAGGCACCCGACCTATCGAAACTAAAGCCCATCTCGCCCGACGTCGACTTTTCGCAGCTCTCCGAGAGTGATCTCGGGCCGTACTACACGAAGGACAGCTACCGGCCGTTCGCGCAGTACAGCAACCACGTGTCGCACCCGGTCACACTGCAGAAGGCCAAGGTACACACCATCCAGGTGGACAGTAAGCCGAAGAAGAACCTACTGAAACCGCTGACCACGCCCGGGCTGAAGAACTTCGCCACCCCGACGGTGTACAAGTTCGCCGCCCGCAGTGGACCCCAGCACAGGCCCGACTATGCCAGCTACTTCAAGGCGAAAGCGACCCGCCAAGCGCGCACCGGTCCCGTCCTGTTCCATCCGGACGAGCAGAAGCGAGCCTCGCAGCGGATGGTCCAATCGATGCTGTCCCGCCAACCAACTCGCAACGTGCCAGTGTACGCGAGGAACTACGCCTAAGGGACGCGCTTCATGTCCAGGTTCCAGATAGTGCAATAGTACAGCCCTTGGGTTCTAACCCTAGGGTAGTAAGAGGTCTTCCACGTGGACGATCAGTGGTATGCTTGAAGTATGACTGGGTGATAAACTATTTAAATATGACCCCGAATACCAACGGAGAGTTGGGCTGAGAAAAGGGTATAACCTAATATTCGCCCGCGAACCAACCAGTCTGTCTGTATGTGCTTGTAAACAGTACATTTGTTTTATTAGAACATTAGGATCGTTATCTATTTAATAAACATGTTATAAAAATGGCCAAGCGTCAAAGGGAAAGAAAGAAGCATGATGTTATAATGTTTACACCTAAGGATTGATTTTCGGATGGTTTTCCAAGACGGATAGGTCTTGGTCATCTTACCTCATTGCAAGAGAATCCGGAAAGAATTCCAAACTATGACTTGGAACAAAAAAAACACTACCAACCGTCACTGCGTCAGCCTAGAAAGTTTCCATACGATATGACGACCTTCAGAACTGAGAAGCGTTGTCCGATTAGTCAACCAGGTGATCTCTTACCACCTACAATGTGGCTAAGTGGCATCCAATTTCCAGCGCAGAATGGGACAAAGTGCTGATCATAGTGATATACGTTGGACAAGGTCTATAAGCATACCATTAGCATCAACTATTACCATGCCCACCGACGCAAATCAACGCAGCCCTTACCGAGAGTGTACGGTATCCGGAGTCAGACTAACCCTACCACGAACCGGATACGCCACACA
>KE525307.1:210987-230691 GCA_000441895.2 Anopheles sinensis | reverse complement strand
TAACAAAGACGTTTGGGAAAATTCTTTTCGGTGGATTTCAAACCTATCAACATTCCAAAATGGCCAAGCTTTTGTGTGTCTATGGAATAAAGCGTATAACAATCACGCCCCATGTGTGATTAACTTATCAACGAAAACTGCACTACTTAAAAATAATAAAACTAAAATACCCTTACGCAGTCACGTGACTGGTCGAAGACACACGGCGCAAGGAACGGCCGTCCACACGCACACCGCTGTCACACACCATTCTGCTGACCACCCGCAGCATCACGACCGAACCGTTGCCTTACGTACGGCACGATCAATCAACGGGGCCTGTGAACCATATGTTTCACCTGCTGGCCGCCTGCAGACGCCACGTTAGAATGTACTTGCCAACGGGGTGGAAAACGGTGGACATAAATCAAAGAGCTGCCCAAGAGTGGGACCCAACAGCAAGGGTAACCTTGAATTATGCTGGGCAAGTTCACCCGTTTGCGTTTGGAATGCGAGATCGCGCGATCGTAATCGGATCGCGTTCGATTACATGCCGCAACCGGGTGGAAGGGGTGGCAAGTGCAGGGTGATTCAAGGGGGGTGAGTGGGGGGGGAAGGGAAAGGGACTTAAGAACCAAGAACTCACGCCGTACGGTTTGCAAGTGTCGCGAAAGAGGAAGTGGGAGTGTAGGAGAGAAGGCCGCGTGCTGCACTCACACGCACGTGACCTCAATTCCCACCGCCAACCATCCTCACACACCTCCCTCCACCCCGCTACACCCCTAGTGCGAGCGAAGGGTGGCACGAAAATTGTGACATTTCGGGGCGTGTGCCAAAAGCCGCAATCACCGGACGCCCCACGCGATCGGGGTCAACCAAACACTTGCTCGCGCAAGGGACGAGATCAAGCGAACCGCGTCCTATTCTTGGTGAGGGGGGGAAGGTTGGGAAGAAAGGCAAGAATTGGCCCGACTGTCAAAAATCGGACAGCGGAACGAACACATAGCAAATTCGGGCGGCGGAGGTTTTCCTAAGGCAGCTTTTTTCGGGCACCACCTAGGTAGCCGTCAATCAAGGCTTTATTAATGCTTAATTTAATTTAAAGCAAAGCTATCATGCATCGGGCGCCATGGTGCAACCTCCCCCCTCCGGGGTTGGAATCAATATGTTGCCGCTAAAGGTCGTCGGCAACCTGGCGCAGGGCAACGGCTATCGATCATCGAGAATAAATTATGATACGTCGATCGCACTCCCGCCCCCGAGCGCCTTCGATAGAATAGAGCGATTAGGACGCTTTCCTCGCATGGGGAATGGGGAAAGATGTGGTGTGGATGGCGCAACCCCCTTTAGACGGCTTAATCCGGTAAGGTTAGTTAGGTTAGGGTCACACAGCAGCGGCGAAACGGGTTGCCCGGGGTTCCTCATATTGTCGTCTGGGTCCTGAGCTCAGGCTGGCACACACACTCCATCCGTTCCGGCCGTCCGTCAGCTTAGGCGCCAAACCAATGTCAACAGGAAAGGTCACGTGCCTTGGCACCGCTAGCTGGATCGAGCCGGTTGTCGGTAAGTTTGGATTTTGTTGCGCGAACCATTTCCCATCGATTGGCTACTTCTCCCCCAAAACTCGACTTGCCGTACGAGTCAGCCTAAACTGGCCAACTGGCGGGTTTGTGGGACCGTTTGACCAACGAGGACGAAGGGTGCCCGTCACGAAACGCAAATAAAGAGCGCACCCGTGTCGAAAATCAGTAGCTGAGTCATCCGGTAAAAGGTAAAAAGTTGCCAGTTGATGGATTAGTTGTCAAATGTCAGACGAAATTGCCCTTTTTCGGACACCTAATCATCAATGGGGTCAGCTGAAAACGCGGCGCCATATTTTCGCCGACCGACCGACCGATCGGTCCAGGAACATTAATCAAATGAATCGACTTTTTATTTGCATAGCTTGTTCTCAAGCACTAACATAAGAAAATTTACCTAGCCGAGACATGCATTGAAGAGCACGTCCAAAGTAATTAAAGTATAAAAATATGTTTAACGTACAAGTTATCTGCAATTTCCATTTAAGGAAAAACTATATTTCATCGAGCCAAGGCCACATACAAATATAAATCGGTAAAGTTCTAGGTAACAGCAGTACTAAAGGGAACCTTTTTCGACAAGTGATCGTTATCTTGATTTCTTATCTTATCGTTTCTGCAGAAGCAATTCAACCTTCACCGAAACGTTGTAGCTCGAGAGCACATCCTTTCAAACCCCTTAACTTCACGACCAGTACAAGCAAATTCAATTATGAACTTACAATTCACTGCAAAACAAGGTACAAAAATTATCCAATTGATCGGTACATTGCTTTTGTATCTGGGGTTACAAATAACAACAAAACTTATCTTTATTACAAATTATATTGGTTACAAAAAACGAGGATACTACGGTTCGGATTGTCGATCGCTCCAACGACTTAGAGAGAAGAGGCTCTTTGTACCTCAATCGTGCGCCTTTCTAATCAGCCGCCTGTCATCGGAAGCACGACGAGCACAGCGGCCAAATCAGGAGCACCACAGGGTGGCTCCTAACTATTGGTTATAACACGGAAAGACGATGACCTTCGTCGAATTTTAATAAACTAGTTACCCTCTCCCTGTAACACTTGGCTCATTGTAAATTAACGTCACTGGTTCCGATTCAACGTATTTCATTTACCCCACTTGCGAATCTTATGCAAACCCGGATTCGTCGAGCTACTTGGCCTAGAGCAATCTTTCCCACTACCAAACATAAGCCAACCTCAAATTATACATATCCTAGATCCCGGACCTATGGCAAACATAACCGGAAACCACATTCCGGGGTTCCAAACGGTGGGATAATCGGAGCCCACCAGGCATTTCTTTTGCCCTAAATGTTTCTTTACCGATGGCCAAAATTGGACCTTTTTGTATGCGAGCTTATAACACATGATTGCATTTTTTGAATTGGAATAAATTTATAAATTTTTCCTTTATTTTGTCAAACTCCGTTACATATTTTAAAACGAATTAAATTGATCTAAAGGAGGAGAGTTTAATTTAAAAATTGTACCAAAGTGTGCTAAAAAGGTTTTGATCGAAGTATTCCAAAGCGAGAAAAAAAATTGATGAATATAAATAATATCGATCTTAGGTTAAACTTTTTCGAACTTAGGTTTCCACCCCAGAGCCCACTTATGCTCATAGGTAGATCCGCCTGTGCCGGACACCTACGATTGACACCACGTGAGAAGCCGTAGATGTAATTGCGAACGATTATCACTTGTTTGTCGATGTTTAACTTCGTTAGCACAAGACGCGAGATGTGCGGAATAAATGTTGAAAGCCGTCGATTGCGTGGGCAGAAAAATGGTTTCAAGACTGCGCAAAGACGCCGGAGATTCGTTTGTTGACTGAGCACGGATATAGAAAAGGGCGTTGAAATAGAGGAGGAAACCATGCTAATTTTACCTCAGATGCAAGCAGGGTTTGCCTCTGAAACACAAAGTAGTAATTAGAAGGCGCCTGGCGGCACCTCATAGCAGTCATTGTTTGTAAATTTGATTGCTTCTGTATAACTTTCAACCGTGTCTTACCGTTTTCTCGCTTATTACAGAAACCTGGTTCTTCTGGAATATGGAATAAGGAATGAAATTGAAAGAGAGTCCATTTCATGTGTCGTAATGGTAGATGACCTTTCATTATGTTAAAATTCTTTCTTTTTCGTTTAAAATTGAATTTAAAAGTGAATGCTTCACATTTGAAAGAAAATAGAAAGAAACCAGTTATCTACAAACCAAGTTCCAATAAAAGGCAACCAGGGTCGTAAGAAGGGCTCTCACCAATGGACGGAATTGCATTGTCCTTCTGGAAAGCCAGCATCCACAGTAGTGACCCTCGGCTACGACTGGCCGACAGGTGACTGCACACCGACAGCCGATCGTGGCGGCTGGTAACAGGTTTCAGACCCTCGGTGGATCAATAGTCGCCACCGCGGGCGAGAGTGATGTTGACACCGCGCGCGAGCATGATGTTTCGAATCGAACACTTCCATTTAATATTATTTTTTAATTAAATAAAATTATGTTCTCGCGTGTGTCTTGAATCAAATATCTTGGCGCGCGCACACACCACACACGTACACACGCACAAAAGGGGTTGATCTGGTTTCGTGGCGGGAGTGAACGTCACACAGGTGTGCAGCAAACTCCGCCACCTCCGCCGCCGCCTCGTACGTTCTATCGGAACGCCCATTCTCGGTGGGTCGGACGGACACCTCCAAGGCTACCTCCCGACGTGCGGCGTATCGCCCTGAAGCCCTTCCGAGCCGCGGAACAAAGATGAAAGAGTGGTACGCGATCTCGAGATTGATTCTGTCCGTCCGGCCTTCCTTCCACTTTGCTAAAGAGTGTTAAACGAATTAAACGCTTGGCTGGCGGCTACGGGATACCTGTTAGAACTCGGTTCGGTTGGGGTCGCAGTTACTTACTCACCTGCCGGGACAACGATAGCTATTTGAGATTAAATCATGCGCCACAAATAATAACCAATTATTGCTAAAGCCCAGGGTTGTGATTTGTTTTATTTGATCTACCTAAGGATGAAGAGTAAATATCCGTTTAATAGGCATTCGTGCTGATGAAAATGATGAAATCTTGCTTGAACAAACATCACACCACGTCATATTTAAGAAATGCGACGAAGACAAAACAAGCCCACCGGATGCGCTACCACCGGTAAAAACCTCCGGTCGTAAAACATCGTTCCGGTAGGTTGACAAACACCTCACCGACATTGAGAAGAGGAGGAACTAAAACCCACGCAAAACGATCAGCGCGAAAATGATACCTGTGTCCCGCCACCATCCGGTCCAATCGCCACATGATCATAAATGGCTTTGATTGGTGTGAAGAAGAACCAGAAGAAAAAGAAGAGTTTAATGGAGGCAAACTCGCGTCGATCGAATTTTATGCATCGCATCAAAATAAATTATGGAAAAATGGGAAGGAAATGAAAGCAGTTCTTAGAAACAATTCGCGACAATAACAAGCAAATGACATCTTAGTATGAATAAACTGGATTATGGATATGTAAATCTTCCCCCAGAGGCTCATATATACACGAGCCTCTCGTATGTAGTTGCAAAACCAAACCCACCAGCCAACACAGAAACAGGATTCGTCTATCGGCTGTCGCAGACGGTATGGTCTTGGGGGCTCATCGGAGACGATGACTAATCAGGGATTCCCCGAATCGGCCACTTCATGAATGAAGGCAGCGGCCGTTGTTATCGTCGTCTGACGTCAAAACCTGACTGCCACTCCACTAATCTCGACGTTGATTCAGTCCCCACTTGTGTGACGTAAAATTTCGTGAAGACGACTTGCAGCCCGATAAAACGTGTGATCCCGCCACACGCACGCAGAGAGTTTGGCGCTCAGTTAGTCTCTGCAATTTGTCGGCAAAAGAAGTATCAAGAGTAGATCCTAGAGCAGCGAACAAACAACACAATGTGGCTGGACAAGGAGAAAGTTTTACTCATGTTGGTTCTAGGTGTATTGGCACCGGACAAAGCTGCCAGTATCGATTCGAATGGTTTCAATAATCTAGTAAGCAAACTGAACGAAGAAATAGCAGGAGTGAAAAACGAACTAGGAAAAGATTTATCAAAAGTAAATCAAAAACTGAACGCACAGGAAAAACTGTTATCAAAGGTAGTGGCAGAACTGGAGATACTCCAATCTGCATCGAATTCCAAACTTGAAGAAGAAACAAACTCAATTGAAAAGGACGCTACAGTGATGAAACACTCAACAAAGGGTCGTACAAATCCGCTGGATTGCATTATAAACTCACGCATTCTCAACTGCATTACAATACAACATCGTTTTAATGGATGGGTTAGCTTCGATAGACTGTGGAAAAAATATAAGGATGGGTTCGGCAAAGCTCCGAGCGAGTTTTGGCTCGGATTACAGAACATCTTCGAAACGGTGCAGTATGGTTCTCGTGAACTTCTAATCGTCCAAGAAGACTTCAACGGTGTAGTGACCCACGCACACTACAACAACTTTACCATAGGAAATGAGGACGAACAGTACGCACTCAAATCGCTCGGCCAATACTCCGGAACGGCAGGGGATTCAATGAGGGAGCTGGAAGGTGCCCCGTTTACGCTATGCTATCAACATAAACCGATTATGGCAAATCAAGGAAAAACACGTCACAATAGAAAACGCGGAGCGGGATGGTGGACTCCAAAGGGCACCGGATGTAAGCTTGGGTACGTCATTTAATTTAATACCAAAGCATCTCGATCAACTCATTAACCAAAACATGGGTTTTATCTATTCTTTGATCAAGGTTGAACGGAGAATATTCTTTCACACCAGGTGTGCCCAACGGATTAGCCATGACGTGGAAGGGTGTCCCAGGAGCCGAATCAACACTAAAGT
Organism: Anopheles sinensis; assembly: GCA_000441895.2. NCBI lineage: Eukaryota > Metazoa > Arthropoda > Insecta > Diptera > Culicidae > Anopheles > Anopheles sinensis. The sequence continues at coordinate 224,249 of KE525307.1, read as the reverse complement.
CGACTAGGATGATGGTGTGTCCAAGGGGCACGTACGTCACAGTCGGGTTCTGAATTGGCGAATACAACTCGGAAATTTAAATAAGCCTATAATATATGCGCGCCGGAAAATCATCCGAGGCACGGCATTAAAAAGTCGAACCCGTGGAGGCTGGTTGGTGATGAGTCACTGGCGCTTCGGAATGGACCATCTCTGACCAATATAATGACGCCGAAATTGTGGTCGACCGTATCAGTCTTTATCAGGCCGAGCAGTAAGGCGGACGTATTTCGTCAGTTTTCCTCCAGAGTTTCTTCAATTTAGCTGCTAAGTTGCTCTCGTGATTTCTGGGCAGACATTTCAAATGGTGATGGGTCTATGCAAAGTGTTACGTTCAATAAATGGTGATGGGTCTAAGCAAAGTGTTACTGTTTTCGTAGTCTTCAAAGTGTGTTGCTGTGCATAGATTAGAATACAGTTCTACCTGAAGCAAAACTAGATGTGAACAATATCACTCCCACATAGACTTGTTCGTCAAATGCTGAATTGCCGAAGCAACATTTAATCAAATTGTTCACTCGCACAAACCGTAAAATCTTAGCGAAAAAAAAGGAAGAATTAAGCGACTTCAGTGAGGAAACAAACATAACGTCGAAAAATACATGCAGCAGTTGTGAAGCATGATGATGAATAGCGATAGAAAATTGCATCTCTTACTGGTGCTCAATGCACTCCTGCACTGTTTGGATAAATGCAGTGCATTAAACCTTCAGGATCTACAAACCTATCAGACTGAGACGGACGCCGAAATAAAACGAATGGAATACAAGACTGGTGCCGAATTCAAGTGGCGTGATGAAAGCCTTTCTGAAAAATTGAAGCAAATTGATGAAAAAATTTCCGTGATTTCAAATGCACAAAAAGTCTTATCTTCTGATGCAAATAAAAAACAAGAAACGGCAATCCTCGTGAATGAATTGCTGGAATCAAAACTTTCTCTTATCACACAGAAGCTGGAGGAAAATAGAGACATAATCGCGCAAAATACTGCCTCCATTGCACTCATGGGAAAAGATCGAGCAAACCAATCGGGCGGATTCGTTTTCGAAATGTTGCTAAACCACTTGAAAGCACTTGAGACTCGTATTGAAGATAAGCTTGACGCGTTTGAGTCACGGGTCAAAAACTCGTTAGTTGCGTTGGAGTTTAATGTTAAAAATGCTCTGACGTCTCATCTTGAAAGATCTCTAAGCGCGTTTGAGTCTCGTATCAATCTAAAGCATACCACCTTTGAGACTCACATAAACCACACTATCAATACGCTGGAACATCGAATTGAAGGAAAGTTATCAACGAAAATGCAAAAATTGAACAAGCTAGACGAAATCGAAGATAACCTTAAAGCAGTAATAAAAATTCAAGAGCTTGTGAAAAAAGATGCCGAAAACATTTGTAGACAAGAAACCGGAATCATTATGAATTTTCTCGTGGGCGAAGTCGTGCCTAAAATCGATCTGCTGGACAACGAAGTCGAAACGCGAACAAACCAGCTCCAGCAAACGATGAACTACCCGGAAGTGTTTCGAAGGGGCGGTTGGACGACCATTCAGCATCGCTTCAGCGGGGCACTGGATTTCAACAGAAGCTGGATTGACTGTGCCAAAGGGTTCGGTGAAGTCGGGGGAGAGTTTTGGTTCGGCCTGGAGAAACTCCACCACACAGTCCGTGAACGAAAGCACGAGCTATTGGTTGTTCTGGAGGGCTTCGATGGAGTCATGAAATACGCGCATTACAGTGACTTTAGCATAGGAAATGGAACGGAGGGGTACATGATCAAAAGGCTGGGTCGGTATTCGGGCACAGCTGGGGATTCGTTGAGAAGGCAGAAGCGCGCCCGGTTCTCGACGTACGATAAACCACAGATGGGGAGATTAAACCGAAACTGTGTCGACCTCCACAAGGGACCATGGTGGTGTAAATTTCGCTACAGTCAAAGGTAGGTGTGAAGGATAAGTCACAAAATTCTCATTTCCTTCGATTCTCATCAATATTCCTTTCCTTTTACAGCAATTTGAATGGGAAATTTCCATCATGGCATTCATCGGATTCCACTACTAAAACCATTTATTCGCTCCATTTGGGCAGCGAACGTTCGACCATAAAATCCAGCAAGATGATGATTCGGCCGAGCGGTTAAACATCAAAAATAGCATTCACTAAAAGGCATCTCACTAAACCAAAAAATTTACATGCGCAATCAAGTTAAAAAGAATCTAAACTGTGTTTAAAAACTATCTCAAAACACATACACAGTTCTAGTTTTAAAATTCTTCGTTGAAAGTTACTGTTTAACAATTGTTGATTCGAAAAATAACGGTAGTGTTCTATACTACTAGATATAAACTATATAAGATTTATAAAATAATGTTGAGAGCTTATCAAGTGTTTTAAAATGTAAATAAAAATGTTCTAGTGTATAAGAAAAAGTAAATCAAAGTAAATATATAGACATACAATTATTCCTATTTATATCACTCTTCCTATGAATTGATAGTGTAAGTATCGCGCTTCTTTAATTCAATAAATATTTTCAAGAGATCAATGTTATCAGTGAGATCCGTTAGTGTGATGATTATTCGAATTTCATCACCACCCAAGAAGTTTGGAGAATCCCATTCAAATCCACGATATTATTTTCTATTTTTATAGCAACAATATTTAACATATGCTCGTTAAATGTCATTCATCATTAGCGAAGCTTGTAAAGCGTTGCGTTTAACGATTCGCGTGGCAAAGGCGAGTCTAAAATTCAAACAAAACACCAATCGAGCGCCTCCGCCCCACAGTTCAAAACATACCGGCCACCTTCACCGAGCAAGATTGCCCCTGAGAATAGTGACCGCCAGCCAGCCCTATGACATATGGACATTAGTGATGACCGCACTCGGTACGTACGCACCGTCGAAATGCGTGAGAATGTGCAATTACTGAAATGTGCATTGCTGGAATTGGAGCAACGTGGTGTTCAACCGACTGGAGCGCGTTAGTCGTATGCATCGAGCGTGCTCTTGTACTGCAAACGGTTGCACCGGTATTGCATTGCGTGTCTGCAACGTTCGCGAAACGGCTCCAGCCGTTTTCAGCGATCCTCCGATGATCGATGCGCACCAACTTGAAGACTCCGACCGGTGCGCGCATTCATCAACTCCGGAACACCCGACTGTCAGCGGAGCAACGGAGTGCGCTGCCTTCGACAACATCGGGAACGCGTTAGAAACCAGTTGCCTCCCTGGCAAAACCAAATCGTGACTCATCGGACAGAGCAGCGTTGGCATCCCGCGGCGTCGGCCTCAACTCAATTGGTCGAATTCATGCCAAAGCAGTCGAGCCGTCAGGCAAACCGTTCGACAAGGTGGTCCACGGGAGGAATAAGAAAACCCGGGCGCCACTGGCAGGAAACGTGCGACACGGATTTTCTTTGGGGGTGACTTGAACTGAGCGTACCAAAATTGCAACAATTAATTCCATTGTCCACTACGAACAACCGTGCAAATTGGGCGTGAAGGCTACGGGCAAAGCGTTTGTTTGCTTTTCGTCCTTCTCGGCGCGGTTCCTTTCCTGCAACTCTGACCTAAATGTTGCGCTTCAATGGATGGATATGACAGTAGAATGTGCGCCACAATTTGAAACGTGAGTAACAAAGAAGTAATGCAAAATCGATAATGATATAAAATCCAGCGTATTGGCTTACAGCAGGGGTTGGCAAATCCGGCCCACCACTTGGTTCTATTTGGCCCATAAGAAATTTTTATATTAAATTACGAACAAAAAATATACGAAATCTTATTGCATTTGTTCACGATATCACATTAGTTTCATCCTAAAAATTGCGGTTGAAATTGTTGAACGCGATGTTCAATACCAGGCGAATTTTTATTAGATTTTTGCCATCGCTTTTTACTATTACTCGTTCTAAAATCACCCAGTCTCGCCAATCTCGTCAAGAAAATATGGGTCGCAATATGCAAAACTTCTTGAAGGTAAGTTATTTTGCTAACTGAGAAAAAGCCAGAGAAACAATGCTTCGGTTATGCAAATATTTTATATAATGTTTATACAACTTTCCGTAGAAAAAAAAATGATAGTCCATAAAAAAGGATTAAATATCACATACAAAACATTAAAACATTGTTCAAGGTATTTACCCCGCGGTTTTCGGTTCTTTTTCATCATTTGGCCCCTTTCTGGAAACATGCGCCAACTCCTGGTTTACAGGGTGGTAGAAGTCTAATATTTGAAACATCGAAAAGCATAAAATTTAAATCCACAATATCGTTCAGAAAACCCAATATTCGCCTCTAAACATTCACTACCACCGAATCGAGTATGATAAGAGCTATAAAACAAACCCAATAAACCGGTTTATCTGAAAATACACCCTTGCAAACCCAGTTCGTGCCAACCACATCCGTCCCATTCAAACCGACCCAGTGAGCACCATTTTCGCTTTGAAATTCATCCAGATTTGAGGCAACTTTCGCGACCTTCATCCGCCGAATCATCCACCGGCCGGCTGCTACAGGTTACGCCGGAACGGACCAGTCCAGTTGAACTTGCAGAGCCTTCGCTTGAACTACAATGATTGAAGGCTGTTTTTGGCGTACTGTGGCCAGTGAAATTCGATAACTTCAAAAAAAAAAGGAAACAACTTAAGTACACCCCAAACTGGACCACGGTGACGCGAAGTTCCGCCGTGGCGCCACCGTAACGGGCAGCTCATGGTCAATGTTTTCGACTCCCTCCTCCGGTATTGAAAAGTTACAAAAACACATCGACGTTTCTACGGACCAGCTCTAGCTTGTACCTCAGCACTCGTTGGTAGGCTACTCAACAGGGTCAATGAATTTTTTGTTTTCTTATCCAACATCGGTGGACATTAGTCTTCAACCAGTTCATTTGGTTTTTTAAACAAGTCAATACGCACATGGTGACAAATGCAGTCACACTTAAACATTCGGGTCACAAACTCGAATGTATGATCGAAAGTAAAAACTGCACATCGGGATTAATCAAGACCAGCGATCAGCTCTTGCGCGTAATTGGTGTGATTCCGCCAAAGTGTACCGTAAAGAAACCTCATTCGCTTCGCCTACACAACCCAAAATGCATTTTCGGTAGACGCCACCATGTTTGTGTTCGCTCAACCTGTTCCTGAGCGTGTTGTCGTGGATTTTTCCCCAGCAATAAAACAACAATCGAAGTTGAGCCAAAAACCTTGAATGACTGTCGGCCATCGCACCTTGCCGGAGGCTGAATTCTTTTCGCCCGAATTCTTCTCCGTAGGTTCGTGGTGAAGCGGTGAGAGTGCGGCAAGCCTCCGATACCTTCGGTGGAATGGTTAATGATGGAATAACCCTCAAAACAGACACACGCTTACGTACAGTGACGAAGAGTGAACGTGAACAAGAATGCTGGCTGACTCAGACTTCCTCCAACCTGAAGCAACTGGATCGCCAGACTTCCGGTCAGGGGCGCGAAAGTCCGTCTCGACGGTGCTTAATTAATCGAGGTGTCGCGGTGACCTTCACTTTCGTCTAGCAACACGTCTAGCTAGCAAAACTATTTACTAATAAAAAATAAAATAGATCGGTATCGTGTTCCGGGCAGAGAGTGTATGATTTAAGACGATCAACGTTTTTCTTTAAAATTCAAAATCTACGATCTTATTTTATTTTCGCTTTCCATTTAGTTATCTTCGCTTTCATTGCTACTTTATTGCTTCACTGATAGCAAATTTGAGTATCTTTTAACCCCACTGTACAGCCCGCCCATATTATGCTTTGCAGTGATCATGTAGGTACACGACTCTGCGATACTTCCTCTATGCATTACCTAACAGGCTCTTGCAGGCTAGTAGGCCGGAATATTTTCCTCAACCTCATCATCGCAAAACCTCCGACCATAAAACCATCGAGGACTTTCAACAGTCGTCGTTGAACGCAACACTCCAAAACGAAAACAACCACCTCGGTAGCATTTCCTCTTATCGCCCTCCGCTTACTTTAACCAATCGCGTAGAAACACTGCCGTATCGATATTACGAAGCGGGTTGTCTGCAAAGCGGCATGTTATCTCGGTGTCATAGGTACTACTGATTGCAAACTCCCCATGTTCGCCTGTCCAACCCGACCGCACGTGCACGTGCGCCAAATTTGTTTTCCGACATACGCGCCAAGCGACGAACCCCAATGGAGGAAACCTTCACGGTGATCGTTCGTCGCTCAACGGTCGATCGGGTGGGGCCTACCGAGGTACCCGACTATGGCTTATAATCCCATCAGGATCGAGATGAAAAAAAATATGTTGACCGCTCGCATTGGAAGCGATTCGTTCCCGTTGCTCACACTTTGCGTTTGGTGACTTCAACGGGGTCTTCATTTTCATCATCCATTCGTACGAACTTATTGCGTAAATGTTGGTCGTAATAGTTGGACGGATGTCGGGGGGACAAATCGACATTTAAAATGTAATTGAAACTCTTTTAGTTTGGAGCAAGAAATGTTGGGAGTTAGCAAGGTTCACTATTTTCGATTTACCTTGCAATAGAACATATATGAATTAGGGCAAGTTTTGATAACCGATTTTGTTAAGTTAAGTTTTCGGCCGACGGGAAACGATACTTTACTGTGAGAAAATCACCAACCGAACCCTCCCGTAAATATCTAAGCTCTTTTTTCCCATTTCGTAGCCCACCCTTCTAGAATATTATCAATTAGCGGATAACCAATAAATCTAATTAATTATGCCATCTGCAACCCCGGAGTGAACGGAGTGTGCCCTACAAACCGGGGGCCCCACAAAGCGCTGCTATATGTGACCGCAATTCTTTTTTTCCCTACCGGCCCTACTCGGTGACCCTCAAAGGGAGCGATTAGCGGATCGATCGACTGTAGAGTCATCGGTGCACGCACGCGGATACCGGTGCGGATAACGGGCGGCACGCGGTCACGGTTTCGCGAAATGGTTTCACCCACCGCCACCGGGGCCCCGAAAGCCTATCAAGCCGCCCAATCGAGCCCGTGCGGGAAGCACGTCGAGATCGTAGATCCATTCAAGAAGTCGATCAAATAGGCAAACTTTGCGTTCGTCTAACGTGATAAACGGTGCTGCGCCGCACCGTGGTGTGTAATTAAAAAGTGAACTCAGTTAGGGGGAAAAAAGCTACCACGAACAAAAAACGGTTCGGAAAGTGTTTTTCCTCCCTCCGCTCTCGAAACTTGGCGACCCTTTCTGACCGGGTCCAGTCCAGTTCATTAGGGTTCCACCGAGACAGAGCGAGAAGCTGGTCTAGGGCGTTGCAACCCCACACCATGCCCAGGTTTCACCGATGGCGATCGAATGTTTAGGGTGAGCCAAGTTCAAGCCCGGCGCACTTGACATGATGCTTTCGGGTTTCGCCACCACGCGGAGGGACAAAGGGGCCGAGGACATTATGCGACATTTCGGACGATTTGAATACGAAAATATGGTACGCCAGAGGACTCGGTGGAGCCGATTGTAGGCAAATAGTTGGGGCTTGGCCAATTAGTCAAATCAAAACGGGTCAAACGGGCAACCCAATCTCCACCGGTGACCCTTTCTCTTACATTTTCCCCCGGCTGAGAACAATCAGCGTTGAAATATTTATTATGTAAAGTCGTTACTCCGGACCCTGGCCCGAGGCAGCCGGCCTAATGTACTCGTCGGAGAAATCTCGAAGGTACGCTGACAAACGTCACCGGTCACCATTTCGTGCCGCGGCCGTTTCGTCGGGATTTTCCCCGATTTTTATCCGCGCAATTGCACGAGTGGCGTTCGCGCTGGATAAAGGATCAACGAGGAGTTGAATGGGCGGGTTGAAGGGTTATCCTACACGAAGGTTGTACAGAAAAGCAAGGAGAGAGAGTGAGAGGGAGGAAAAGGTGATGGAAAAAACACACACACACACAAGCAGAGCACCTAACGTGAGTTAGTTGTGCAACATGTCAAACGGCATGTACGGCATGAAACATAAATTATACCGCAACCACACACATGAGCCACTTGTATCAGATTGCTTTCCGATAGGTTCATTTTCACTCCTCCCTTCCCCCTTCCGCTGGTGGAAAAGTGCGTACGAAAAAGAAACCTGATAACCCAAACCAAGGTGACTAGAAACCGGGCACCGGGCGGGTCAACTTGACACGCTGCAGAACCGTTGCGTCGGTCAACTCCGCGCACTGGTGGCAGTTTCGGCGATCGCACTCAAGGGATTCTCGGTCCTTTCGACAAAACGGTGGCGACAAAATGCGACCAAACATCGCGACCGTGTATCGTATGACAAAGTTCGATCGAACCGAAGCTAACCTCCATCCCCGATCCCGAGCTCCCCGACAACTGGTGCAACCAGTTCCATGACAGAAGCCCCGAGGGAGGGTGGTGGTGCGTTTGCGTTTGCGCCTAATTATTTCACCCGATCACACATCGACCAGCGCAGTGGTACTGCACACGAGGCCGAGTGCGCTGGCGTGCCAGGAATCGAGCGCCCATTTCGGAATTATCATTATTAGTAGGACCACTTTAGCTGTCCGTCTAATGGACGAGACAGAAGGCATGCTCGGGACCAACGGCGTCAACATTGTCGGCCCAAGTCGGTGTCCCCCCCCAGATGAGTCATGCGCGAAGGTGGAGCGGTCGAAGAAATGCCAGCAACTTGTTTAACATGCCGTTAAAACGTGGTTGCAAGTTGAACGGTAATAAAAGGTTACTTTCTACTTCTGCGTGGAAGCACAAATTAAGTACACGAATTGCGTAAAACATCCTTGCAAATATTACATACAAACTAAGCGCAATGAAAACTACACTTTTGGGTCAAAATGTTTCAGACCATGCAAAAACCGCAATAAAAGATTCAAATGGCACAAGTCGATGAAATACCCAAAATGACATTCGAACGCAACAGGCCATGAAATTTACCTTCGAATGCTTTCAATCCACATTTGATTGGATTCAACGAAACGTTGACAAACATTTTTCAATCTGTGTCTAAGGACGCGCTTGCAAATCCCTTTTCTTAATTATTTCTTTCCCATTAGGGTAATTACTCTTACTTAAGCTAATGGAGGCTGTGTGTTTGTGCACAAAACCGTCTCATTGGTAGTGTTTCGACTTTGGTGGCGCACAATCGCTTAGCCTGTTCACGATCATTCGTAAATGTAAGAGGATTAGCAATGGCCAAAGTCAATTCCGAGCACAGATGTTTTGAAATTTTCTGGGTGTTGTTTTTTCCACCCCCTGTCCCCTTTATTTAGCTACTGTTTCCTTCATCGAAATGGCGGCGTTCGTGTTTGATCCTTGCCCATTTGGGTTAATGCAAATGGCGTGAGCCGACACGCGGATCGATTGCAGCAGCGACCGCACGCTCCTAAATCCCTGGTTTTTCTGCAGCCGATGATGTGCCGAAGCAACCGTACCGAACCTTTGGCACCTTTGGCAGTGCACCACCAAATCCAATTACCCCAAGGTGCCGATTTGATTGTCTTTTTGGGCGCGAAATGACATTTTGTTTTTTCTTCTGGCAGCCATACGTGGGGTTGTTTTTCAATCTTCAAATACAAAGTTGGGCACAATCGAAAAAAGAAACAACGAAAACATATCCACAAACTACCCCTCTTGAAGAACGTTGTCCTTACATTTGTCAATTCAATCAAGACAGTCAAACTGAAAGCCTCAACATAATAGTAGTGGCATAATAGCTTATAAAATTACATCCACCCGAAGGCTTAGCTACCGTTCTAATAGCGATATGATCCCCGAAGGCCCGATGTCGCCCCCAGGCAGTTTAAGTTCTTAGTTACCCCTTATTATATGACAGCGTTATGTTCTCATCACTAAAGCGAATGAAATGTAAATATTTAAATATTTCATTTTTCAATTTCAACACTAGACCTACCGGACGAGTTATGTTAAAAACATAACGCATTGATTGATCGCGGGTAGCATATACCGGACTGGTTAAAAATAAGTCGTCTGGTAGGTCTAGAGTTGAAATTAAAAATGAAATATATAAATATTCAATGACATTTCAATAACATATCCAGTAATGAGCTACGACATTAAATTCTAATATTCATTCTATATTATGAACTCAAAAGTAAACATTAAAACTACAACTAGCTCTTAGGCACAATCATTTTGTCTGGTTTCTATGAACTTTTCGAGCCTTAATTCTGAATTCTAAATTCTAAACCTTTTAGATATTTACAGAAAGGTGAAGTTTTGAATGACAATAAGAATTTGCATATATCTTTCTCATCAATAAATAAAAAGTAGAAAGCTGACAAAAAAAATTAAGAATAGGAGAAATAATTTCCAAAATGATAAAAACAACCCAATACGTCAACGCAGTGTAAACGCTAAAAAAAAAATCAATCATTTCCCAAGCACCAGCGGCACAAATTCTCGGAAAACAGGTGCCAACGAACAACCGCCCTCCAGCATCACATTCAACCAACTCCACTTGACTTCTGGGGCGCGCAAGAAACCCGAACCCCTGCGCAAACCCGCGGGCGCACCGGCGACGAAATAATTTCAATAATTGATCGATTAAACGAGTGAAAATTTGACGTAAAACACAACCAGCTCAAATACCCGCGGGCGCAATTGGGGTGTCCGAAAGAAAAATGCAGAATTAACCTCCCGGGGGGAGCGGGTCCGCGCGTGGTGGCGTGCCAGGGTGGTCCCCATTGCGTTGCTCTGTATTGCGGCGACGGAAGCGATGTAGGTGTTATGAATCAACACATGGGTGCCATTTTTGGGAGGGAGGGTTAGAAGGGAAAGAACGCCACGAACGATTCACCGCAGAAATGCGCGAGCGCCAGAAACGAGCGTTAGCGTCGTCCTAACCGTCGTCAAGAAATGGTCGACGTCGTCGTAGTCGTCGTCGTCCTGCCCGGTTACGCAACACGTGATCACGCACCGATCGAACGTTGCAGGCGATGCATTTCGCAAATGCAATGCGAAGATATGTGTGTGTGTGGCGAAAGGAAAAAGCGACGACGACCAGAACTTCAAACTCGTACTCCAAACGCACCAAAGCGCAAAACGGCGGTCGCAACGCACTTGGTCTCCCGCTTGAGCTCGAACGGAATGCGCCTAAATGCGTTGCAACTCCTGCCGCCCAGTTTCGTCTACAACCGTTTCCACCGCTGCGAACTCCAAGTGATCCAGCAGATTGGTAAGCAGCAACACTGGAGGACTCTCGAGGGTGATGGTGCAGCAAAGAGCAGTAGCATCCTGCAACCGCAACCGCACCCTGTGGGCACTTGAATGGACTCGCTTAGCGAGTGCGAGACTGCCGACCGCATGCTGCCACAAAAACACCCCTCGGGGTACTCATTGATACTCAAAGCTAATTAATATCAAACGTCAGGTGAACCGAACGTCGCCGTGCGAAACCTGCGGCCGTACACTGAGTACACCGCCAGAGGTCAACGAGCTCTTGGGGAGGCCTCGACATTCCGGAAGAGTGCCAAACCATCCCTAAACACTGAAAAGCTCGAGCCCTCAACCCCTAACGATCCGCATAAATTGGACGTCCTCTGGAAGGAGCAAGGTAAAGTAGTAGTACCTGACCTTTTTGAAAGGTTTGTTAAGGTACTTTGAAAATAGACTCACCCCGCTGATATCTTCAGTATCCGGCACTCCGTTATCCAAGGTTCCCCCTAAAATGGGATCGTTCTTATTCATCAGAGCTGCAGCGTCGCCGTCGTCGTGTTTCGCCAAACGTTCCTGACCGGCGGCGAAGGTGGCCCTGCCCGGTTCATCCACTCCTGCCACACGTCGCGACCGTGGCGTAACCATGAATCTGGCGTTGGCAGACGAAAGTGAAAGGCAACCTGCAGCCAAGACCTTACCGACCACGCCGACCAAGACGAAGAAAAAAACCCTAACCGTATCAACCAGCGCCCGATGGTCCACTGCTTCACACCCGACCCGACGGGAGTTCGGTTGGGGAGGACAAGGGAGGTCAATGAAACACTGACAGGACGAACCGCAAATTCAGGCTGCAATTTCTAACGCTGTCTTCGGCAGGTTTATTATGAAAGTTAACTTTTGGGAAGGAATGAATCCCTAGCAGTTTTTCGGAGCACTTTCTTTACTAAAAACTACGTTGTTCAAATAACGACCAACAACTGCAAAGAATCAAAATTATTACACTAAACTAGACACAAACTTGCACCGGTCCCGATCGAAGCAAGCTAGTCTGGATTCGCCAACAAATGTATCGCCTCATTCGACCAGACTCCTAGATTTCGTGCCGTTACATCTTGTCAAATGCATACGCCTGCTACAGTGCGTCCACTTCATGCTATTCCTTTTTCTAACCCTCCCCTGCCACGAACGAACGTGTAAAGTTTGTTATGGTGCACCTCGAATGGGGAGCTCCTAACACCGGGCGTGCAACTTGCTAACGGCGACATACGTTTTTGAATTTCTTGCAATGTACATTGATTTTATTTTCTTCGTCACCATCTCGCTTTTCTTCCCCGCTTTCCCTCCTTTCCACGGGACTACAAGTTGCGGTTTGTGTGTTTGATATGGATTTTATTTGCTCAAATTAGCGTTTTATAACCGAACGGCAGCCCCGGTTGATGCGATAAATCAGTTTAGAAGTAGCAGCAGCCTGTTCGGTGCCTGTTTTTTTTATGTTACGCAATAAACGATTTTCATAAAGAATAGCCACGAACGGTCTGGCCGGTTCGATTCGGCGTGCTCGGCGTACTATTATTATTTCTGTTTCTCCGATTGATTTATCAATGTCGTACATAAATGCCTAACATGACCGCAGAATTTATTTATTGATTTAAAAGGGTAACAAATGTGATGTAAAAGTGAAAAAACTTATTGCATGTTCCGAATTGAACGAAAAACAGTGTAAAATAGTTCTTTTAGGCAACAACAGAAAAGCGAGTCCCATGGGGCCACTGATCCTTCTCAACCCATGACCCCAGTCTCAAATCTGTAAATTCGTGAGTTGTTATTATGTCTCATAAATTTAGATCACATACGTGTCGTGTCGTGGCCGTAAACTATTATTTTTTCATTGCCATCAAATTCCAAAACCGCTCTTGTGTTTATGGTTCGGTGGCTAATGAAGCAAAAACGACCGAAAAAGTGATCTTGGATGTTCTCCACCCCAGAGCGGAAGTGCTCACTTACGATGGTTTAGTCAAGCGTGAGCACTGTTTTGAAAGTTGGCTCAG
>KE525307.1:158235-176604 GCA_000441895.2 Anopheles sinensis | reverse complement strand
ATGCATTATCGATGAATGAACTAATTTGAAACATCCTTTAAGTGGATGATCATGGCGACACATTACCTTTCCACTCACAAATGGGAAAACTTACGATCAGTTGCTCTACAGCATGAACCGAATGCAAAACGAAGTGCATTCGTACTATCGTACACTACTCGCGGATACCTTCGGGATGGTGATGAAAATCTCACAATGGGTCTTTACCGCTCCATATCCGCTTCATCCCTACCAGCAGGTCACCTCAGCTTCCCGGCAGCGATTTTACGTGCTTCGTTTTCTTCAGAAGTGTTTTGCTGTGTTGATCTTTGGAACCATTACGGCCATGCCGGTGCTGATGTACTTCTTGCACGACAAGTCTGTCTACATGTACTCCGTTCCGATGTCCATCAAGATCATGTACTACATGCAAACAGCTTTGCAAGTAGTCGGCACTTGGTACGTGGTGTACGTGTATCAGTTTCGGACCAGCATCCATCGGTACTACTTTGGCCACCTTCTTCATGTGTTGGAGCAGTTTGGCCGGCGTGACATCGACGTCGGGTTGCGTCGGGTCAAACGAGCCGTCCGAATAGTTATCCTACTAATTCCAGTGCAAATTGGCATGGTTGCCTTATTGATCATCTTGCAAACCAAAAGTTGGAGACAATTCCCCAAGCTCGTAACGTTGGGAGGAACGTTATTAGGAACGACGATCAACCTGCAATACATGACCATTATGGGTACGGTGGCAATTCTTCTCCGGCAAATGAACGACACGCTGGAATCGTTTCTGACCCCTACGTCTGATGTTCAAAAAACGATGAGTATTCAACTGATTCAACCGACACGTTTAACGGTAGACGATCAACTTACGATCGAGAAGATTCGCCTCCTTCAACTGGAACTCATGAAAGTGGTAGCGAAAACAAACGCGAGTGGATTTGGGACATTTCTGTGCATATTTATTATTGCCACTTTCATGTACATCAATATCTTGCTGCTGCAGGTCTACCAGGGATTAAAACAAAACGTGATCACATTCGATATATTTTGTATCCGGCTGATAAATTGTGCATTCAAATTGTGGGGCTACGTTATGATTGCGTACTCCAACCGGTTGGTTCAAAAACAGGTTAGTTGTACGAAGCTTTTTAACTGGAATGTCCTGTATGTCTTAAATATTCTCTTGTATAGAACCTTCGAGTTGGCACCATCCTGCATCAGCTCAACAAAGTGGACAATCAAACGACCTGTTTCAATATTGTATGTAGCTTTAGCCTTGGTTAGAAACCTTTTGTAAATTATTTGTGTTTTTCTTTTTTATTTGAAGATAAATCGATTCATAACGCAAACATGTTTGTTTTACAACGTCCACGAAGCGCACGAAATGATACCCATCGATATGTCGCTGATCTTCAAGGCAATATAAATCGCATGCATGGGAGGATTTTTTTCTGATCAAACTTTCTTCTTTTTAGATTGTTGGTGGCATAACAACCATCTTTGTGGTGTTGGTTCAGTTTGCAGACTCGTACAAGCCCAACGTGACAACATTTCGTCCGTAAACGAACGTCCCTAGAAAAGCTTAAAAATGGTCTGCACTGTTAAAAAACTGATAAATTTGTAGCATAACTCCACCGGAAAACTTTGATGCATTTTCTCAGGAAGATTCTTGAGTGTAGTGTTACTTGTGAGTGTTGATTTTACACTGTAAAATGTATGTTACGAAATGAAACGTGCTTGCAGCCATGAAGGATCTTCTCTGGTGAAAAGGATTAACAAAAACCTCTCTATTCTCTAATCTAATTCTACTTAAATTTTCACACAATTCTTAAAATGTTTTCACTATATCCAAATAGTAAAATAATAAATCTAATAATTAATAAATACAAGGCTTTTAACTTACTGATCCTTGGTCCATATCCTTCCGTGCCTTGTCAAAAGATAATAACATCGATCTCGTGAACTCCTTGTTGTATTGCGCATTATTGATGCATCCAACTCAGCGGAAACATCCTTTTACCGGTTTTCGTGTTAGCGCCTTAGCTTACCGCTCATATCACGTGACTACTTGCAATCAGTTACCCTACAGAATGAACCGGATGCAAAACGAGGCGCATTTGTACTATCGTACACTACTCGCGGATACATTCGGGACGGTGATCAAAGTATCTCAATGGTTCTTAATAGTCCCATATCCGTTATATCCCTACCAGGAGGTAACTTCTGCTTCCCAGCAGCGATTCTGCGTGCTTAGTTTTCTTAAGAAGTTACTTTCTTTACTGATCGTCGTTGCCATGGTTGGCGCACTAGTGCAGAATCTTTTCTTCAACGCCAAAGCTGTCTACATCTACTCCGTCCCAACGTCTATCAAAATTATGTACTACATCCAGACAATCTTGCAGCTCAGTTGCATGCTGTACATACTGTTCGTGTTTCAGTTCCGAACCAGCTTCCATCGGAACTACTTCGATAGCATTTGGCATGTACTAGAGCAGTTTGGCCGACGTGATATCGACGTCGGATTGCGCAAGGTTAAGCGAACTAACCGAACGATTGCGTTCATAACCGCAGTGCAAATTGTTTCGAACATCACTACGTTTGTTATGTATACCACCGGTTGGGGACAACTCGTCAAGATCTTCCGTTTTCTGTTCGTATCCTTGTCAGGCCGGGCCAACATTCTAGTATATATGACAATGATGAGTACAGTGGAAGTACTCCTCCGACAGATGAATGACACGTTGGAATCCTTTCTGCATCCTACTCCTAAAACTCTCAGCATTCAACTGAAGCAACCGACACATATTACGACGGACGATCGACGCATGATCGAGAAGATTCGCCTTCTCCAACTGGAACTGATGCGTGTGGTTGCGAGTACTAACGCGGGTGAATTCGGGGCAATACTGATTGTTTTCTTCACTAGCACTTTCTTTCATATCAATATGGAGTTCCTACAGCTCTACCAGGCAAAACAACATAATATGATCTCATTGACAATGACCTACTTACGGTTGATAAATTGTGCTTTTAGATTCTTCCCATACATTATGTTTGCCTACTCGAACCGGTTGGTTCAAAAACAGGCAAGTGAATCTTTTGGATCTTATCTTAATTGAATATTTTTAAAACCTTTAAAATCTTCTTGTTCAGAACCTTCGAGTTTGCAGTGTCCTACATCGGCTCAACAACATGGACATTGGGTCGAACTGCTCCCACATTGTATGTTTCAATCTTAACGATTTGATTTTCAATTTAATTTATTTATTTATTTTACTTTTCTGCAGATAAACCGCTTCATAACGCAAACATGTGTGTTCAGTAACGCACACGAAGCTTACGGAATGGTGCCCATCGATATGTCACTGATCTCCAAGGCAATATTACTGGCATAAAAAGAATGAGTTTAGTTTGGATAACACTTTCTTAATTTTTTCAGATGATAAGTGGAATAATGAGCCTTACTATAGTGTTGATTCAATTTAATGACGCATGTATAAAGGATTGAAATGAGGCACAGCGCTAGTAAACAAAATATTGCACCTGTTCTATACGAAGAAATGAGAATGCATTTTACAAAGGCGTTTAAAAAAATTTCAATTAATCGTGAACCAATTTCTATATAAAAAAGGAAATGAGAATTAAATTTTACAATTTCACTTATAAAAAGTCACTAAATTAATAAAAAGCTTTCTAATGTATCAACCAACTAATAGTTTACATGTAAACGCAAATAAGTTGACAAAAAATTAAAGACTGAAAAATGTTATAAAAATGACGGAGTTGTTGTATTTTGAAAATTACGTGGACTCTCTTTGAAGGGTTGCCCTCGAGAGGTAGAAAATTGATCGTGAATGTTTCAAATACATTTTTAACGAATGCATTTGGTAGAAACACTACTTTCCCATTAATCATGGCAGCCCATTTGCTTACCGCTCGTAACACGTCAACACTTGCCATCAGTTACTTTACAGAATGGATCGGATGCAAAACGAAGAGCATTTGTACTATCGTACACTACTCGCGGATACATTTGGCATGGTGATAAAAACCTCGCAATGGCTCTTAACGGCTCCGTATCCGTTGTATCCTTATCAGCACGTCACCCCAGCATCTCAAAAGCGATACTACTTGCTTAGTTTTCTTAAGAAATTTATTTCTTTGCTGATCGCTGTTGCAATGACTGCGGCAAAGGTGCGAAATATTTTTTTCTCCAACAAACTTGCCGACACTTACTCCGTTCCAACGTCTATCAAAATCATGTACTACATCCAAACAATCTTGCAGATTAGTTGCATGATATTCATACTGTTAGTGTTCCAATTCAGAACCAGCTTTCATCGGTACTACTTCGATAGCATTTGGCGTGTACTAGAGCAGTTTGGCCGACGTGATATCGACGTCGGGTTGCGTAAGGTTAAGCGAATTAACCAAACAATTGCGTTCATAACCGCAGTGCAAATTGTTTCGAACATTACAACGTTTGTCTTATATAACACCGGCAGGGGATTCCTCGTCAAGATCATACAATTTTTGTTCACAAGCTTATCAGGCAGGACCATCACTGTGCTGTATATGACAATGATGGGCACAGTGGAAGTACTCCTACGACAAATGAATGACGCGTTGGAATCCTTTCGAACTTCTACCCCTAAAGATCGAGAGACTCTCGGTATTCAACTGAAGCAACCGATACGTTTAACGGCGGACGATCGACGCATGATCGAGAAGATTCGCCTTCTCCAACTGGAGCTGATGCGCGTGGTTGCGAAAACCAACGCGGGTGAATTCGGGGCAATACTGGCCGTATCCTTTGTAAGCACTTTCTTTCATATCAACACGGAGTTTCTACAGCTCTATCAAGGAGTGAGACAGAATACGATTTCATTGACAATGATCTTCTTACGGTTGATAAATTGTGCGTTTCGATTCAGCGCCTACATTATGATTGCCTACTCAAACCGGATGGTTCAAAAACAGGTAAGTGAATCTAATGTGAATCTTTTTTTACCTGCTTATCTTAAGAATCTTAATCATCTTTCTTGTGCAGAACTTGCGAGCTCGCAGCGTCCTACATAAGCTCAACAACATGGACAATGACATGAACTGCTCTCACATTGTAGGTTTCCATCGTAATCCAGGACATAAACTCCAATAGTCAATTTATTATTTGATTTTCACAGATAAACCGCTTCATTACGCAAATATGTTTGTTCAATAATGCCCACGAAGCTTGCGGAATGATGCCTATCGATATGTCACTTATCTTCAAGGCAATACTACTTGGATAAAAGAATGAGCTTAGTTTTAAAAACATATTCTTGTCTTTTACAGATTGTTAGTGGTGTTACAAGCCTCACTGTAGTGTTGATGCAATTTTATGACGCCATAAAGGATTGAGCAGTAAGGCAATAGTGAACCAAATGTACGACATTTCCTACACAAGAGGTTTATACATTTTGCAATTAAGCTTATCAAAAGTCACAAATTTATGCAAATAAATGAATCTTTTTTAAGAGTATCAATTAACTGTTAGTTTTAACGATTTTATTATGTAAACACAAATGGAATTTTGCAACCTGAACATCGCCTTACGCATTTCGTCATGATATCGACCCCTACGTACTATTTGTCTGAGAGTATTAGTGATTTTAGTCAATTTGTTTTCAATTATTTACCTAAAAAAGACATTCAGTATTGTAAATTTTAACAATTCGATATGAATTTTAAAAAAGTAAATGCTAGAACAACAACCGATGATCGTGATAGATGCAAATCGATTGTTCATGTCTCAAATACATTTTTAACGAATGCAGTTGAATGCAACATTACTTTACCATTCAACACATTGTGGCACATTTGCTTACTGCTCACAACACGTAACCATTTGCCATCAGTTACTTTACAGAATGGACCGGATCCAAAACGAACTGCATTTGTACTATCGTGTACTACTCACGGATACTTTCAGGACGGTTATAAAAATCTCGCAATGGTTCTTTACCGCTCCGTATCCGTTATATCCTTACCAGCACGTCACTTCTATTTACCAGCAGCGATTATACGTGCTTGGAAAGATATTATTTTCTGCATTGGTGTTTGGAGCCATCACCGCCGCACCGGTACTCTTGTACTTTATGCAAGACAAAGCTATCTTTATCTACTCCGTACCGGTGTTCATCAAGATGATGTACTTCATCCAGACAACCCTTAATATAGCTGGCATGGGGTACGTAGTGTTTGTGTATCAGTTTCGGACCAGCTTCCATAGGTTCTACTTTGACCGCCTTCTTCATGTGCTGGAGCAGTTTGGACGGCGTGACATCGACGTCGGTTTGCATCAGGTCAAACGAGCCGTCCGAATAGTTATGCTACTAACTCCAGTGCAAATTGGCATGGTTGGTCTAATGCTCCTCTTGCGTATCAGCGATTGGGGCCAACTCCCAAGGTTTTTAACATTCGTTGCGGCTCACATACTAGGCAGGAGCACCACATGGGTATATATGACCATTATGGGCACGGTGGCGATCCTCCTCCGGCAGATGAATGATACGCTTGAATCCTTTATAATTCCACCTTCGGATGCTCATGAGGCTCTCAGTGCTGAAGTGCCACAACCGACACGTTTAACGGCGGTTGATCGACGCATGATCGAGAAGATCCGCCTCCTCCAACTGGAGCTGATGCGTGTGGTGGAAAAAATCAACGGGGGTGAATTTGGGACATTACTGATCATATACATCGTGGTCACTTTCATATACATCAATATCGAGTTGCTGCAGCTGTACCAGGGTAAAAGACAGAACACGATACCGTCGGATATATTCTACATCCGGTTGATAAATTGTGCGTTTAGATTTGCTGGCTTCATTATGTTTGCCTACTCAAACCGATTGGTTCAAAAACAGGTTAGTGGTTTGGTTCAATGTATCTTTTGAATGTCCATCAACTGTTTCTCTCCCTTCTGTGCAGAACTATCGCGTTTGCAGCATCCTACATCAACTCAACAAGGTCGACAATGAGGCGGCCTGTTCCAATATTGTATGTAGCGTTGTAGTGTCCTCCTCCAAGGAACGTCGCCAATGTTTAGTTTTATTTATTTGCAGATAAACCGCTTCATAACGCAAACATTTTTATTCTGCAACTTTCACGAAGCTCGAGAAATGATATCATCCGACATGTCCCTGATTTTCAACGTAAGAACAATAGCACACCAGCTGTATCAAATTGTTTGCCAAATGTTTTCCATTTTTAGTGTATCGGCGGCATTACAAGTATCTTTGTAGTTTTGGTACAGTTTGCAGACGCATACAAAAAGGATTAAAAAAAAGGTAATCGCGCAAGAGACATACTGACGCATATTTTCGACAGGGTTAAATTAGAGCAATATATACAACGACGCTTATGCTTAAATCATCACAAATAACCATGTTTGAAAAGAATCAAGTGTACACTTTAACGCATAAATTAATAAGCTTGAATAAAGCTTTTCGCTGTACCTATCAACTGGAAAATGGTATCATTATTTATGCAGCATTCGTGCATCCATTTACTAAGCGTGTTCAAGATTGACAAAGTGGAAGCATTTCAGTCGTCCGTCGATATGAAGCCGGTAAAGTTAGACAAGGAATATTTCCACGCCCTACTTGTTAGAAGATTTCGTCTTTTGCTCATCGTGGCACAATGGTTGTGCTTTCTACCATATCCATTCTATCTGCTCCAACCGGAGACAAACCGTGTTCGTTTCCATGTACAAATCCTCAAGTGGATTAGCAAGGCTGCGGTCTTGCCACTGATTGTCATGCATTTCGCGTGTCTGGTACTACTTTACCTATACTATATCGAGATACTTCTCGAGATTAAGGTAACGCCACTGCTTCAGGTGATGTATCATCTGGAAAACATCTTCAACATCCTTATGGTGATAGTGGCGCTTATTGGACCGCGGTTGTATGCCGAACAATTCAATGGTATCACCGAACGGTTGGTCCAGGTGTGGACTCGCTTCGGGCAAGCGTGTATAGATGTGCCACTAAAGGCTACCGAAGTGTCCACCAAATGCTTGTTAGCTCTCTACACCAGCCACGGACTGATAGTGACTGTTGTCGCCCTAACTTTCATCGAGTATCCACTGTCGGTGCTACTATTGGGTGCGTATCAGTTACCATACTTGGCCGTGGTCATCAACGTTCTACAATTCCGGGCGGATCTCTCGGCCATCGCGGGCACCATCGGGTGTCTGAATGATAAGCTGGAACGACTAACTCAACTGCAATCCGACTCCGCGGATAAGAGGGCTTTTACAAAGCATTCGCAAATCTCCTACATCACACCTTCATCGGCACCGTACGGCAAAGGAGAATTAAACCGGCCCGGTCATGTGCATGCCGAAGACATCGAGGAGCTGTCCACGTTGCACATGACCCTGGTAGGGTTGACGAAGGATACAAATGGCCACTACGGGGGGCTCCTACTGATCATTATGGCGGCCTCCTTCATCAACATCAATGTGATGCTGCTGGAGGTGTATCACAACTTTCACGCTCAGGAACTTCCAGTAGGCTGCGTACTGATGTTGTTCGTTCACGCCATGCTGTATTTCTCGTTCTTTGTGGTTATTGCGAAATCGAACAACTTTGTTCAGGGAGAGGTAAGAGCTTCGGGTTCTTAATGTGGAAAAAACTTATACTCAAACCTTTCCAATATATTCACAGAACTACCGAACGCTGTTACTTTTGCATGAATTTAAATGTTCTTGGGATAGTCGACAGAACGATGCGGTAAGTAGTCAATCACATGTCCTTTTCTTGGCAACAATCGCAGTAAGCCATTGCATCCTCAAGTAACGCTAATGTATCCATAGATTCCTTTATGAATCTTATTTGAAATAAGGAAATCGTGTAACAAGCAATCTATGATGCCTCAATCTAATCAATATCAAGGTTGCCTCTGTTCTGCATCTTTAATTCCCAGATATTTGCATATCTTCAAACTCGTGCTAGTCCATAATTAATTTAATCGTACCCATTGCTTAATAAAAACCTCCTATATGCTTACCACACTTAATGATGGTTAGATTATTAAATTATCTCAATAAATGTTCATGTTATATGGACAGCGTTGCGTGATGCTTCACCACTTCATAAGTTTATGTGCCACCAGCGTAAATTTTTAATTACTACAATATCGCACTGGCACACGCGCCTGCCAGGGGTTTCGGCAGAAAACACCTCGAACAACGCAAACCGTCCGCAGTCGAAGTCTGGAAAATGGCCTGGAGCAACACGGATGACGACAAACTGCGCCATCTGCTGCGGCTCAACGTCGGGCCCACGATGCGCCTATCGCAGGTTCTCTCGCTAGCTCCGTACCCACTGTCCGTGTTGCAGACTAACTGCTCCGTGACCAGCGTGAAGGTTAAAGTGGTGATATTTATTCGATTGTTGCTAGCCATTGGAGTCACGTTTACGACCGTCGCGTCTCTGTTCGTGCTTTTCTTCTACTACCCAGAGTTGCTGTACAATCCCACCGTTCCGATATTCATCAAAATTTTGTACTACATTGGCAACACGCTCCAAATAGTAACGGTTGCAAATCTGCTGATCGGTTGTGAAAAGCGTCGCTTACAATACGAGAGATATTTCGATCAGATTTTAGTTCTAGTGCGCAACACGGCTTCCCAGAGTGACTGCCAGCAAACAATATGGTACCGGAACACAACGAAAGCATTATTAGTTATATTCTGCTCAACCGCGCTGCTGCTCCCGGTCGGTTTTGGTTCCGTCATGCTTGACATCGGTGTTATTCCATACATGGTCGCCCAAATTGTACCGTTCATTGTCAGCACATTGATACTCCTTCAGTACTATAGTGTGTTTGTGCATCTAGCTTCGATCCTAAGAAAACTAAACGAAAGAATAGAACCGCTCACGGGCGAAAAGTCGACTGCCTATGTCCTGCACGGTAAGGACTATTCACTCCATGCATTAACCATGGGCGAGACCTATTTCCAGCTGATAGAGCACCTACGGCTGCTCCACCTTCAAACCATGGACATTGCCGGTGTACTGAGTGAAAATATTGCCCTGATTATTGTACTCATTGTGGTGGCCACTTTTGCGAGCGTCAACATTGAGCTGCTCGAGCTGTACCAGTCTATCAAATACGGCACATTATCACCATTTCATATCATATTGAAAGCCTTTTACGCGGGGACAAAATTTTTCTTCTACGTTTTAATCGCCTATCCTAACTGGTTAATTCAAATAGAGGTGAATAATGCACCACACGTATTGGAAAGATTTGTTTTTTTTTCTGAATAGCAATGTGTTATGTTATGCTTCTAGAACCAACGTACAATTGTTATGCTGTACAAAATAAAAAGAGCCTCGTGTTCCGATGACACGAATGGGGCGGTAAGTTAGAGAAATTACGATTGCTTGGATAATTTTAACTCCGAGTTATGTCAACGATGAATACCAAATTCCAGCAGTATTGTATCTAACAATTTTCTATTCTCTCACATGTCCCCACCATTTTAGATCGAGCACTACGTATCCCAAATTTCCAATATGCAAGGTGTCCACGAGGCATGCGGGATGGTTAATTTGGACATGAAACTTATTTCAGGCGTATGTTAACCACGCTGATCAATAGTAAACCGAGCTTTCAGTAACGGATCATTTATCTTTTATTCCCAGGCTGTGGCGGCAATCACATCGATAATGGTGGTGCTTATTCAATTTTCAGATTCTGGCACATAGACGTGATGTCCCTTTCGACGGGGTTGAGATTTTCGCACTTCACTGCTAGAGAACGCACGTGCGCTTCGCGGACAAATCGTGGAAAATACTATGCAGCGCTTGTTTACATTAATTGTAAAGACTTGATAACAATTTCGAAATTTGTATAAGGAGTTATTCGATCTCTAATCCAAATGTTTATACGCTGGTAAAATAATTTCAGAGCTTTTTTTAAAATAAAATCACATTTTTCGTACTATTGCAAACTAAGTAACAGTTCTTACCTTAACTCGTACTCGCTAAGCAACAATAAATATTCCACAACAATTGATATGTTCGGAAGGTTACTAAGTTAAACAGTTCATCTAATGCTGCAGGTGAGGTCATACATTCTAACAACTGGCGAGGGTAAAACTAAAACAAAATGCCATGATTAGCCTTCTGATACCGATAACAACTTCACTAGATAGACACCATTTAACATCGATCAGCTAAACGCTGAGAGTGATGGAAGACATTTTTTTCCTATTTTTTATCACTGCACTTTTTGCTTCGCGGCGGAGGTATCTCGGCGTCCGGATCGAACATTACGTTGTCCATTTTTTTAGTGTCGGGTGTGATTCTCGCCTCTGCAAGGTAATAAATGCTATATGAATATAAAGTCATCACGACAAAGTTGGCCTCCGGCCACAGGTGGTCCCGCTCGGCTTACCAAATACGGTCGGCTGTTTCCGCACCGCCTGCACTACTGAGCTGCGCAACTCGACTTCCACATCCTTGGCAATTTTGATTTTCTTTTCGAACATATGCAACAAAGATGTTTGCAAGGTTAGGCACGATAAATTTAGCACCGGCATCGGTTCGACTCACCTCTTGGATTTCCTTTTCATCCGTGATGTCCTTGTTTTTGATAAATTCCTCCCTGATCCGTTGTCGGGCGGCCGTAATGGTACGAAAATCTCCGGCGAACACATCATTTTTAGTGCGCTGCAGTATTTTGTACCACCGAAGAGCCTGTGAAGCATTTACCAGAATCCGGTTAATCTTGTACGCTGCGTCCATTTGCAACGATAACTTATTTACACTACACTTAAATTACCTCTCTGCGTAGCGAACTCATAATTTTATTGCCGGCAGAACCACGGAACAGAACAAAAGTGTTGTTTATGCAACAGCGACGCGATTGTTTTTGGGATGAATTTCGTTGACAGTGGGTCAACGAAAAAGTGGACGAACGGTGTAGGTTGTACCAGCCCTGCTTGACGAAACAGTGACGTTCTAAACGTCACTGTTGTCAAGTTTTCCAAAGCCTACGATATTTTCCGGGACTTGGAAAGATCAACTGTGCCAGACAAAATCGTCTTTCTTGCTGACTCGTCTCTAGTTTGACCGCACAGACCCCGAAATGGCTGATCTAGGTGCCCCCGTTCGTGTTTCTCCACTGATCCGGGTAAGTTACCGTGCGTACCCGAGCTGGAATCACGGTGGAAAGAGCATTGCACGACCAAAACATTATGTAATGATTCCCTCCGGAGGAGGAGGTACTCCGTGTTCCGGCTCGTTTTGCGTATCGGTCGATGATAACACAACCAACGGACAAATAAGCCAAGTATCAAGTTTGCTAATTTATGTAACTTTGGCACCGTCTCCTCTTTCAGTTCGGACGTTGGTCGTTCCTGGTCGTCGGAGTGGCATACGGTGCTTACCATCAGAACCGCCTGGCCAAGCGGGAGGTTGGAATTCGAGAAATTGAAGCACAGCAAAAGGTCATCCGGGACGCTAAGCTGGCCGAAGAGAAGAAGCGCAACCAGGAAGGTAGGGCAACGCGAAATGGATACACACTTGGTGACGATGAAGATAATCATGATTCCTCTGCTATTTTCAGCCGAAGCTAAGGCCATCGCCGAACTATCCGCGCCCACGAAGAAGTAGAGATTCAAACGACCTGAACTCCTGTCGCTTGAAGACACCGAAGATCTTGTGTCTCGTGTAATTTGCAGTACTGGATAACAAAATAAATTCTTAGGAAGATCAAACAATGCAATTGTTTCAATAAGCTTTTGAAGCTTAATAAACACAACACGGGGTTTTATTTCGCAAGCTGGGCGCAATTTTATTTCCGGACATCCATAGCTCAAATATAATTCACGTCGTAATCATCGCGAACACAGAATAAGGAGTTACTTATATGATAATATTTGTTTTATTCATTTGTTAAACTTGTTAGTAACGTACAATTCTTGCCGAAGTCACGATGTCGATTCACGAACTGCTTCGCTTGCTATCCAGATCCAGATGAATAAATATAACCGCAGCTCATCCTCCCGATTATCAGTAAGTTTAGATGGAAATTCGTGTGGAACACGATACGAAGTGGACACCGAAAGTACAGCTTAATCTGTTGCCGCCATCGCGCGCGCTTGTGCTCGTACGCGCTTTTCATACTCCAGACGGTTTTGGCAGTAGATGGTGTACGCTTCCGCTTGTGCAGGATCCTTGACGTTTGGCTCGTTCAGCAAATCTTGTATGCCCAGTAGAATCTGTTTAATGGTGATCGCCGGACGCCAATCCTTTTCTTCATCCAACAACGATAGACACACTGTTCCCGACGGGTACACGTTCGGATGGAACAGTGGAGGCTCAAACTTGCATTTCGGCGGACTGGTAGGGTAGTCATCCTTGAAAAGCATTCGCAGTTTGTATGAACCACCTTCCCATGGCGTTCCCTTCTTTCCGGGAATAGCACATTCCCATGTCATGAGGTTCAAGGAACCGTCTGTATTCTTTACGGGCCTGGCCACGAATCCGTATGGGTGGTCCTTGCGCCAAGCTTTTCGTTCTTCACCTAGACGTGCAACTGCGATTCCAGACATGCTGATTAACACAATTTATTCCGCACTGCTTTACTTTAGTAGACAAAATGGCAAGCTTCTTCACTTGTACGTTTCCGTCTTCGCCGGGGCGTCCAAACAATAGGAAGAACTTTGCAGCATGACAATACCGTTTACAACATACAGTTCATTACTGTCAACTCCGTTTGGTATATCTGTGCTTAGGCATTTCGCTACTATTTTTACCTTTTCTGAAAAAACTAAGGCGTTTAAAGAATGTGTTGTAAAAGGAATAGGTATTTTACACATTTCTATTTATTTAAAATAGGTGTTTGCTCTTCGTGAAGATCTGAAAACCTTTTTATGATTATGGCGCCTAATTAAGCTCAAGGTTATTTTAGCGTAAACCAAGGTCTCTAAGGAATAGGGATAGCCTCAACTGATTTTAAGATTTAGAATTATTGGTGAAATCTGTGCTCATTACCGAAAATTTTTGTTTGCAGACTTTACAAATCATAACGAATATGTAGTTTCATCACTTACGGTCGATTGTTTCCAGAATTGACAGTTAATTGTTGAATTGGACACAGCATCCGCCGATATGCCGGTTTTAGATCACGGGGAAACAGTGTAAATTACATTGAATTGGACGCGAAGTCCATATAAACGTCACATAACATTGAAATCGATAGAAATAGAAACAATAGAAGGAAATCCAGCGCCGAAAAACTAAACCCTTTTCATAACCGTTTGTAAATTTGACAATCAGTTTTCAAACCGATATCTTGCCATTTTCACATATTACTAGACCTGACTGAACTGACGTTGGTTCAAACGGTTGTTTTCGAAGCTTGTTTATTCCGCGTCGGACAACGAGTCGAACTGCCTCGACAACTTCGCTTGCGTCGTCACAGTTCTCGCTTGATCTCGTTATCGTGTTTCCTTTATTTGTTTGGTGGACCTAGAATTAAAATCCATATCCGTCACATTCCCCCCAGTGTTGTGCATACAAAATACACCATCCCTCCAAAGCTACCACCCCCTCTAGAAATGTTCTTTTTTGGCTGAAAAATCTGAGCTAGTGCCAGTGCGTGATTACAGTGTGGATGAGCTGATTAGTTAGAAAATTATAATACCACCAGCGAACAGCGCTGAATTCGCCATCGATATTCGACCGGAAAATTCCTCTAACCGGACGTGCATACGGATAGAGATAGTGCAAAATCTGCGAAGAGAAATTAAGGTTTTCTCCTGCACGAAGCTATCGTTCCTTTTGTTTACGTGAGCCCCGTGGTTATGTGTTTGAATGCTAGATAGGATTTCACATTCGTTTCTGTGCATACAAAAATCGCTGTATCGGTTTAGTGTCGTCTGCCAGAAGTGAAAGTAGTTGCCATGCACGGAATCAAGGTTCAATGATTGTGATGTGGAATATTTCTCTCGACGCTTAATTTCACCATCTCTACCGCGGGCCCAGCTAGCAGCCAAAAAACAAATCGACCCCATGATTGTGTGCTGTGATACTCTGCGACCTCCCGGATGTGTTGATGGTGATTAGAGCAAAATAATATAAGCGTCTTAAAACGGTACACCGGAGCAGAGAACGAGCGGGACGGGGCAACCAGCACAGCTTCCCCGACGTAGCGCAACTTACGTGGCCTCAGCTGGACAGACAAACACCGTCAAAATTACTCCCAACGCTTCGCTACTTTCCGTCCTGGACGCGATGGACGAGGACGAGGAGCATGTGTCCGACATACGGGAACAAATGTTCCACAACACGATCCGAGAGCATATCGTGAGTATATTTTGGGAAGATTTCTATCTTTTCTATTATCGGTCTCCCACCCACGGCATGACACCTGGAAACATGGATTTAGGTCACCGTGTCAGGGTGTTGTTTAATATTGACATTAGAATTAGTTGTTTTTTCTAGGATGAATAGATGCACTGCGGGATTGTGCTCAGTGCTAATGGTTCCTGTGGCCTATCAAAGCATTACTAAGTCCATTATATAACGAAACGGAAATATAGATTAGAAAAGACCGGCACAATAGAAGACGTACGCTATGGTGACGTCTTCAGGTTTGACTTTGACCCGATCGGAAATGTCACCATAAATAGTGATAAGAAGCTGCTGGAGAAACGGCGAAACATGGAAAACAATGTACCAACTTAAATACATCTCCACGAAGCACAAAACATCACTGGAAACAATCCCTCGGTACTCGTTGAACTTTCATCGCAGAGAGAAGTGCCCTGGTTAACATATGGAATCGATGGTGCTGCCCTGATTTCAATCGGCTGACCGTGAAGTTCCACCTGTTCAGATAGGCTATTTTGCTTTTGCAACCTGCAATAGAACAACGGCGAGAAATCCGATCCAACCAGCAATCACCACGTATCCGCACCCCGGTATCAAGCGCTATCTCTCGTCGTGACCGCGTTGCTGTATACCGTAATATATGGCATAAGCTCGGCGGGGAAAATGTTCAAACCCACCCACCACCCAGCCACCGATCGTATTGGTGCAGCACGTCTGGCGCTTCTTGCGGAACTCGTGGTTGTTTTCTTCCACTCTTTACTTATTGTTCAACGCTTTCCGAATGCGCTTTCTGAGTTGGTCGATATCAAATGGATTGTTTCCTGGCGCGAGTTTGATTTGCTCGCGGGTCGCCCGAGTTTTCGATTGTGTAGAATGTTTGCATCGATTGTTCGAGTGGTTTCTCCACAGTCGTAGGGACCCAAATAAAAAAAATGGAAATGGGAAACAATTGGCTATAGATGGACCAGAAAAAAACCCTGTTTCACAGATGAGGTTACATTTATTTATGGATTTTTTTTATTCAACATTTTAGATGCACGATGTCCAGATCATCAGATATTCATCAGATTATCATTCTAAAGTTTCAATTGAGCATAGCAGTATTTCTGAAACGGTTACACCTCAATCAGTTTCTTTTGGCAAATGTAGTTCTATGTTATGTTAAAAGGATGTTATGAGCACTTGTTAATAAATGTTTATATGTATGGTGAATTAAAAGTAAGATTACAATCACATTTGTATTTATTGCATCGATCGATCTTATGCTTAGTTTCCCTAGGACGAGGCGGCGTTCGTCATCATCGAACCCACTTGTTTTCCTGAGGAGGGGGGAGTTTAAAAATAGGAAAATCATTGAACGACACTTGAAGTTCAACGACGCCTCAGGGACCGGTTACATTTTGGCGAAAGTGGTGCCACTTGAAAATGGGTATCCCGTTTCGATGCGAAGTCTTTTTGCGAATTTAGTTTCCAAATATGTTTTTCTTATGATGGCATTTTATTTGGCATTTCAGTTTTTGGATTATTGCTCAAAACGAATGCTTTTGCGTGTAAGATTTCGTTTGGATTTTTTAAAAATCGGTTGATACCAGAAAATCTGTCAAAATTTGGACTTTGCAACGTCATATGGTCTAGCGCTTTGTAAGTAGAAGAACAAGGAAGAAGAAGATGCAGCTGCAATTGCAATGTCTGCGTTGAGTTTTGCAAGATTATTCGACGGAAGAAAGGAAGGGGGACAAAAAGGATCTTCGGTGGTTTTGATTGAATTTTTCGCATTCCAGCTGCTATTCAGGTAGCTTTCCAAAGTTGGTTTTTCTCGTGCCGTTTTCCTTATTATGGGTCAATTCTTTTGGGCCAGCGATACGATTTGTAGTTCAAGACAGACAACTACAAATCGATCCATTGTTGCATATGTTACGTTCGTTCGACCAGGTGCATTATTTCCACCACCCTCTGGATGCCATTGATTATTTGTTCATTGAGTGAAGCGGCTCACGCCCTGTGCCGTTTACCCCTGGGAAGGTCGCACAACATAATTGAACGGTGAAAACCGGCATTGGCACGGAAGGCGCCACCCAAAACACATCCCGCACGAGCTATATTTACCAACGTATTTATCTTTAGCACTTGAGGTGAGCGGAACACTAACGGATCAGCAGAACCACCGACCGTGTGTGTGTGTGTGTGTCGCAAAAGAAAGTCTTGGGAGAAAAAGAAAGGAACGAAACCGAACCGATCGCTTCAAGGAAACGACAGGGAAAAGGGGAAACTGTTATTGATCTTTTGGTGTGTGTTTGCATGTTGGCAAACGCTTGGGCTTTCCATACAACTTTCTTCGCGATTGGTGTGATGGTTTTAGCGGTTTGTGACAAAATAAGACAAAATTAACCATTCACCAGAGCGCTCGAAAATATGCATATACGAACATTTCTCCTTTCACTTCCATCCCGTAGTTATTTATCGTGTCGATTGATGTTGTTAAATCTATCCTGTTTTGTCAGGGAAAATATCTGATAGCTTTGAAATGGCCTACTGTTTTTATTTTTAAATATTTCATCAATTGATTGATCGTTTATTCAATTCGAATCGTATGTCCATTCGATATTATATTTCATCGATCTGAAATGTCCACTTTTGCCCGGTCGAATTCGCACCGACCACATCCGTTGGTGCGTCGCCGCACGGTTCCACGATCGGCCGTAAACGATCCACCGTCGACACCAAACACCGCCCGGTGGCCACGTGCACAAGTTGCCCCGTCGGCTTCCGCCAGTGCCACTCTTGCTGGTGGGAGTTATCGGTGCAAAGCTGCACCGTTACAATCGACGTACCATTGTCGACTTGCAGACAATGCGATTCGCGTGTGATTCGTCCCGCAGTCTCATAGAAGAACCATAGCTGCTGTCCTCCTAATCCATGGCAGGGTAGGGCGGTCAAGGAGCGATCCCGCATTGGCCACGTTAGACAGCGATTCGTGTCACTCCGT
>KE525307.1:117261-157397 GCA_000441895.2 Anopheles sinensis | reverse complement strand
GGTAACGGTCGACACGATCGTACCGAGGGCGCCACTGGAAGCTAAGATTCCAATCGAACGCCCCATAGAGACCGTTCGAGAGTCCCGGCTGTAAGGCGAGCGTCGTCTCGTTGATCCAGTCGATCGTCGGAACGGCCACGACGGAACCTGAACCGGCGCTGACCACTTCCAGCAGTGGCTCTAACCATCCTTGCAGGCACTCGCAGTGTGCGTCCAGGAACAGCAAGTACTCGGCCGTGGCCTGGTGCGCACCGAAGATGCGAGACCGAATTAAACCGTACCGGTTGGGTGTCCGCAGAATGCGAACTTTGTTCCCATACGGTAGGAAGTAGTCGTCGAGGAAGGTTTTGAGTAGGACTGGAAATTTTGAGACAAATCAGTAAGACAACATGAGAGCCAATAAGACTTGGGCTTTACCAGAACTGGACCAATCGTCGACCAGCACGATTTCCTGCACCAACTCCGGTGGGGAGCGGTCTAACACCGAGTGCACCGTCCGGAGCAACACTGAGAGGGCTTCATCGTGAAATACGATCACGATCGACACGGGTGGAAGAGGGGTGCGCGTTCCTTTGGGACGGCGACACCAAGGATCTCGTATGTCCGGTAACTGCCGGTGGATGGAGATGAGATCAGACGCGAGCTGATTGTAGCCCTGTTGCTGCCAACCGCGTTGCTGTTGCTCTTGCACATCGGAAAGCATCCGTTCGAGATCCTTCGGAAGCGTAAACGGATGCCCCATGTGACCTGGTGCTGCCGGACGAGCTAATGGGAACTCCCTGCTACTCTCAGAAGAACGTTGCTCGAACGCAGCTCGGTAAAAATGGTGCACGATCAACACGAGCCCGGTGGCCAACACGAAAAGCATCGGTAGCCCCGGTTTGCGTACCCGAAGATAGTGTACCACAATCTGGAACAAATCGTTTTTAGGATTGTAGAAAGTTTGGAGCACTACTTTTCGGTACTACTTTTCACTCACCCTCATTTTCTCTTTTAGATACACAAAAATTGCCATCAGCTCAACGGACGACACCAGCTCGTCTGCATTTGCTTGCCACTTTGGGGAAACATGATAGTCTCGAACTTGAAACCACTATGGAATCGATGCGTCAACCAACACTACTCTCCGACCACGAATCGATACCATTTGGAGGGACAAATGTTAGACACCCCCCAAAAAATGTACAAAAATGACCCCATTCCCTTAAAACACATCGCTCAATGAATGTACTTTCCATGTTCCGCTGCTCGTCGTCTTATCTCGGAGCATTTGTGTGAATGGACGGACGATAGATTCGCGTCGTTCTTCTGGCCACACCAAGACGCGCGTCATGATAATGCTTATCGCACAGGTTTGCATCGTGCTCGTCGAAGGCTCGTGCCACTGCTAATTCACCTTCGGCATTGATTGCTAAAAACCTCGCTTCGCACGTTGATAAGAGCTCCGGAGCAAAATGAAAGTTGTGTCTAATGAAGCATAATTGTTCAACAACCGAATGTGAATCGGTTCCCATTGCGTCACCGAGCTCTACTGGTCTACTCTTTCATCGACTACTCCTCGGACTTCCGGGTCGAAATAAACCTGCTGTCTACGTGTGGCGCAAGCTGGAAACAGTTTACCCTCGGAGGGAGAGCAGGAGCGTCATCGTTGTACGGCATCACCTCGACACCCTGGAACAACGTGCTGGGTTGTTTACTACGGGAGGGTTTACATTCCGGGTGGCATGTGGCCAGGCTGCCGGACGGCGGTCTCTTTGTTTTGTAAACAGAGAGTTGGACAGAGATAAAGAGAAAAACGCGTGTTGGCGCGTAGATGTTGCTTTGTGTACGGTTCCGTAGTCCATGTTGGTTCGATTAGAGCGTATTCCAAAATTAATTACAGTTTATCTCACTGTCATGTTTATCACGGTTGAACAACATTGCTCGCTCCAGAAATCATTGTTTCGGGAATCTTGTAACATGAAGAAAATGTACCACAATGTAATAGAAAACGAAAACATCCCAATCCTTCCATGAAATCCAATGTCGCAGCAGTATTCCATCGTTCGGGTACTAGAACGCACAACAGTTTCTTCCTCTGGTCAGGCAGGAAGTCGAGAACGCAACGTAATAAAAACAGAACGAGCACACAAAAACGCAATGTGCCGGGGTCGGCCCCAGCCCATGATGTAATGCGCTTTGTTCATGCCGTAACATTTGCCAGCGTAGATATGTTTCTATCTGGGCTTGGTTTCGTTTGGAATGGATGGTTCTGCAGATGCGTGTTTCTATTAACAATATCCAGCATGGAAGGGGGATTTGGTGAACACTTCCTAGTCGGGCGTGGAATACGTAATTCAATGGAAACGCAAATAGAATTTCTGTTTGCCAAGTTTAATTTGAGGTTTGGTTTGACGCGAAGAATTACTTTTAAAAACTTGTCATTTATTTAAAAAACTGTAAATCTAACTTGTTTGCACAAAATAACAAGTAGAAAGATCTTTTTGAAATATGTTTACATCAATTAGCTGTGCAGCAAACGCAGTCGTTTTTTAATCGAACGCGACCTTTATCGAGTGTAAAAATAGAACATCCGGCGAAACGAACTGCACTTGCACTGTCGTGTGGCCATTGTCGATCGTATTTCGTATACAAATAGAAAACAAAATCAAAACAAGACATGCGGATCTTATGTTCGCGGGTGACAAAAGAGCAGCCTGCTAGGATCTTCATACTAGTGTCGGTTTCAGGCGCCAATGTCAAATCGTGCGCTAAACTTTGCCCCGCTCCTTCATTGTTTTCATCTGAAGACACTTGATTCATCCGCTTTTTGTTTGGCTTCAAGAACCGCTAGTGTACCTTGTACTTTCGCGACACATGCACCAAAGACATGAGGCCAGAGGTTCGAACGAGTAAAAGCGAAAGCGCGCTAGACCATCGGTTTGTATTTCATCATCCCATGCCCAAGAAGAAAGATTACTAAGGCGTGGAGCATGAAGCTGCCATTTGTTTAAGGGTTTACGGGGTTTCCGTTGCGTGCAAAAATGTGTTTGATTTTGTCTAGGCGCTGGTTTTGCTTTTTGTTGTTTTTATCCCTATCTCACTTGGTTCCGTGCGTCCGTCGTCGTCTCGATGGTTGGTTAAAGGAAACATTAGTATGCTCGTGAGGCTGGAAAAATGGAAACAAATGCCCGGGTAGCTCGATATACCGCAATTCCTAAGCCAAGCGATAAAACATGAACCCATTGCACGCGAAATGCTTTTGGCTTTTCGTGTTTGCCTGCGCCAGTTGCAGAGTTTCATGTGTTTATTTAAGGTATTGCATGATTTACGAAGCGGGTTGTTTTTTTTTGTCGAAATCGAAAAGCTTTTTCTATTGCTTCTCGTATATTTATGAGCGGTATGATAAAAGGAACAAATGTTTAATCAAAAACGTCTGTAAAGCAGATTTGCTTATAGCTGATCATTTATGCAATGTTAAAGGAACACTTTCGCTTGGACGTGGAATGCAATAGGAGAAGTTATGGAAATGGAAACAAAACGGCTAGGGTCAATGAACTGTGTTTAAAGGGACACAGCTTATGTTGACGTTCTGGTAAACAGAAACTCTCAACAATATCGATCATTTTTTGGCTGCTTGGCTGTTGCTGGTAAAATTTTATAGTGTTATTATAGGGTAACTGTACCAATAGTGGCGCACTTAGTCGCGCTACTAACAATTTGATGCAATTTTCAAGTGTCTATTACAGAATATTTAACAAATTTATACCTATTATGATCTTAACACTATTATTCTTCAGAAAAACATCTATTTTTACAGTTTCTCATGTAAAATACACGAAAAAAAGCGTATTTTTCTTCCCAACTGGTTGTTCCTGTAATGGTGGTATAGTTCCTGTAGTGGTGGTATTATGTTCCTATAGTGGTGGTAGTACTTGGAAAACTTGGAAAATATTGAATTAACTTTTACTGTAATTTGTTTTTGAAGCATATTTCAAACAGAAAGGCCAAATAACTCACACCAATGCATTGTCTCGGCCATAGACCAACGCATTCCGTCATATAGACCAATGCTTTTTGCGGAGAGTTATAGCCTTAAGGAAATCATGGCACTCCTGATAAATTCTTAAGGAATCTAGCATTTTGGTACAACCTGTTTGGAAAATATGAATTTTGGAGCTTTACTATATTATGAAGTGGCAAGGTTTATCTTTTAAACACTCCGTAAAAGGGCAAGGAACATTTCATACTAGTACAAATAACGCTATCGTATATCGTCCACTACCTCCACTATTGGTGTAGCACCACTATAGGAGCACTTACCCTAGTGTCATTTAATTAAACCCTATTTCAAATTAGTGCATACATTTTGTATGTAAATGTGTCGTATAAACTTTTTGCCAAACAAATCATCCATGACGTAGACACGCGTTCCGTAGCGCCGGAAAATGAACACAACCATCAACAACTTACAAACCAAACATAAATAAGCTGTAAGCATAACAAACCCCTGACCGGCTGGTGGCGTTTCGGCAAACAAACCAAAACCGTCGAGCGGCACGCGAGCACATAAACGTTTTTTGGAACCGTGCTTTTCCTTCCGGTCGGCAATGAGGAGCGCCACCAGAATGCATTAAATCCATCGGGCCCGAGTTGATTCTTGTTGCTGCCCAGCATGTTGGCGTCTATTTCTTCTTTTTCTGTAAATAATAAACCAAATCGGGGCGCAAACTCGGGTCTAGACTGCGTGTAGACGGACAAAAAAGATAGCATAGAGAAAGTTTTATGGTTCTTTTTATGGGTGGACGTGATTGGGTGGCAATTGGAGGGATTCGTCACCTTAAAAGCTTCTGTGGTTGATAACGTTCTGTGAGAACGATTACTTGGGGGGTTGCTTATGTCAGGAGGGTGTGTTCAATAAATAGATTATTAATATTATCTTATTATTTCACTTGATTTGTCTTCACGATCATGATTTGTCCTTGGACAGAGGAAGAAAAGGGTTATGAATTTACTCCAGGAGTATGCTTCATCATTTCTCCAATTATAAAATTATTAAATTTCTTAATGATTTCATTCAAGTATTATGTATTTGTTATTTAACCTTTTTTTTCATTTTTACGATAGCTGTTTTAAAACTGTTGTACAAACGAGAAACGATTTGTCGAGAAAATCTATTATCAGCTATCGATACCGACTAGGCCAAATGAAGCTCCTTCGTTCCAGTGGATGGCCACCAAAGGGGGCAATTACTGCCCCCTCTCCATTCAATCAATCGCGTACGGAACGAAGTTGGGAAACTTTTAAGACGGCCACAGTTTTTTTCTTCTCTTTATGGAGCGGAACTGTCGCCCAATACATACGCCTTCGCGTGTTTTCTTACCCCGCACAAACGGTGGGTTTGTAGGTTTTAAGGCATGTTTTAAGGCAAAGAATGCAGCCGGACTTGTTTTCTTCTTCGATGGAAAGTTAACGAGAGCCCGTACGAAAGATCAACGCTCTCCGAGAAGATATTGTGCAACGTGCAACGATCGTTTGGAGTTTCAAACGGGTTTAATGGGTTGAGGAATTCACGATTCCTAACGTATGTTCTGCTGTGTACATTTATTTTGAGCGTATGTTGAACACGGCTTTATTTACTAATCATACTTGAATTTTTTCTCTTCATTACAGATATTTATGTTACTCTTTCTGCTGCTTTACTTGGGAAGCTACGCACTGATCATTCGGTTTCGGCGCCGCGATCGGGAAGATTTATTTGCAAATGACGAGGAAGAGTTTACCGTCTATCGAATAAGGTGAGGTTATGCTTTTGTTAGTAAAAAACGGAAACGAACCAAATGAGCAAATGATTTGGGTGAGCCAGAGTTTCATTTCGTTCGTCAACATGAATTCCGTTTCCGCTCATTGAGTCGTGCATGGGATTGGCCCCCTAAAAGTGCATTTTCATGGACGCATAACCCTTAATGTAGTCAACTTGCCATTGTTTCATATTGTTTGTTCTTCTATCTCTCCTGCTCCTCCATGCTGGAACAGTTTATGGTTATGCACCTTTTCCCTAGCGGTGGCGGTAGGTGCCGCCCTGCTGCTCCCGATTTCGATCGCCAGCAACGAGGTGCTGATCCTCTACCCGAACAGCTACTACGTCAAATGGTTGAACAGCTCGCTGATACAGGGTAGGTATTGGGGCAGTATAAACTCCTTTATGCATACCGAACCGACCATCGAGGTTGACTGACCACCACTTCAATCGGCTTATATTCCGCAGGTCTCTGGAACTACGTGTTTCTGTTCTCCAACCTGGCGCTCTTTGTGCTGCTTCCGTTCTCCTATCTGTTCACCGAATCATCCGGCTTCAGCGGCCACAAGAAGGGCCTCATGGCGCGCGTGTACGAAACGTTCACCGTCTTCTCGCTGCTCGCATTTATCGTGTTCGCGACGACCTACGTCATATCCGCGCTGCGCGATCCCGACCGGAACAACTTTCAGGCGCTCTTCAGTAAGTACTAGACAGATCGGGTAAAAGAACATGTGTGCGTCCCTTCCGGAATGCTCATCAAGTGTTGGATCCTAATCGTTGATTTTTGGTTGTCCTTTTTCCTTCCTCTCCGAAACAGATTTAGCCAAATATCATCTGCCATTCTTGTACTCGTGTGTGTCGTTCTTAGGTGTACTTTTACTGTTAGGTAAGTTTCTCTCCCATATCAAATCACATTTCCTATACATGTCGTTTGTATCGGTCTTAAATGTTAATCCAAATAAACAATAAAGTAATTAACTGTAATATCATGTTCATTCAATTGTTCATGAGGGCAGCATTGATATTATTTAATGTTCTTGATGCTCAATAACGGACGACCTTGTTCGAAAGCCCACAATAATGCTTGTTTTCTGCGCCTCAGAACTCAAATGGCCACAACCTCCAAAATACCAAATGGTTATCGATTGTGCAAAAATGGAACAGCGGAGGATGGTCCCCCATCGGTGGCCTTCCCACGGTACCATAGTTTATCATCGCGTCCTCGCCGACTCAGTAGCGACCCAGACCCTCCGGACCCTGTGGCAAGTTCGCACGCTCGTCCAACGTCGTCTTCGGGTCGTCTCCGGCCGGCCGAGTAACGAAAGTTTAATCAATACCGTTGTAAACAAAAGCGCGCATCGACCGCAAGACCTGTCTGCTCCTGTCTGTGGGCAATCCATCAAACGTTGCGGTTAAGATTTTGGCCACCTTTGGGTACGTTCGTGCCAAAGTCGCTGTTAGGTTTTGGGTCTAAACAGGAAATGTCGTGTGGAAAGTTAGAATGAAACGTGCGTTTTGCAAGCTGGTGCTGTTCGAATTAAACTGTCGTATTTGGGACATTTTCTTCAGAAGTAATATAACCTGAATTTTCATATGAAGAATACACCCCACAAATAATATGAAATGAACGTCACTGTAGAATGTAATTTATCTTTTATTTTTTAATTTTATATTTGTGGATGTATTACGCAGATAGGGATGGAGTATTTATAGGGCATACAAATTTGTTTGACGTCACTTTAACTTTCTGAATGTTCACCGGATGAAGTTGATTGCACATCGTCCATTGGTAGAGCCCGATCGAAGCCTCGTGCCCCAATATCAAGACCATCCCCAACGGCCCCTCCGGACGGCGATCCTTCACGAAGTGCCTGCTCACCTTCCGCTTCCTGCTGATCACCCGCTCCCACTTCCGAGAGCACCACCGTCCCAACCTTGCCCTCGATTTCCCTCACAATCCGATCGATGTAGCCCAGCTCCCGCGGGTTGTGCTTGCGCGCCTCCGACACACTCTTCTCGTACGCCTTGGTCTCGCCCAGTGCATAGTAACCCTGCGCCCGGAAGATCCACGAGCGTAGATTCTTCTCGTCCAGCTTGCTCAACACAAAGTCGCAATCGATAATCGCACGCTTGGGCAGTCCGATCCGGATGTAGGCGAGTGCCCGGTTGTTGTACAGTATCGGACTGTCCCGAATCTGATCGATCGCCTTAGAGTACATGTTGATCGCTTTCTCGTACTCGCCCCGTCGGAATGCTCGATTGCCGGAGCGTCGCAAGCCTTGGGCCACCTGTTCACGTTCCCGTCGTTCGGCTGCCCGGCGTGCCGCGTCCCGCTCGATTTCGGCCATGAATGCGTACTTGTCCTGTGTCATCGGTTGCTCGAGGGACGGTTCGTCCGCCTGCCGGTTGATGACCGTTCGCTCCTGGTTGACGCGTACGATAAAGTTCTCCACGTTCGTTTGCTCCATCTGTTTGCTGTGGCTATCGGTTCCTAGAAATCTGGAAAATTAAAATTTATTTAAAATAAAAAGTCTTTTTTAACTTGAGCAAAGACTTTACTTACTGATCGGCGAAAGCAACACCCATTTGTTCCTTCGTTTTGTCGCCACTGGTCATTAAGCTGAGTATTCTCATTACCTCGTCAACCTTACTCAAACCGGCCTCGAAGGATTCTTCGTCCTCCTTGGACATCATCTTGCGTTCGTCGCTCACTAGACACTAGATAATAAAACGTTTGTCGCGACAAACCAGGCTCATAATCCGGGCGCCAGTAAAGTGCGCACGGAAGTTCGTACACGAAAAGAACTTTCCAGCCGGGACGACAACGCACCAGCAACTAACCCTGAGCAGTAAACCTTCGTCTGCGTCACTCCGGGTCGAATGGTTCGCCTCTCCCCGTGCGACGACGGTTGTTAACTACAACTGCAAATCGCTTGTTGATTGGTAGCTAGCAAAGGCGCCTACTACAACGTAGTCGCCGTCATCGTCGTAGCAACCGTCAAACTTTGGTTGCGTATCCTGACGTTTTAACTCACCCAGACACGGATGGCGTGGCTTGCTGTCTATCTTTTGCGGCCAAAGAAGTTCAATTTTGTGTGAAATAAAAAAGCCACATTTAAACGTACTGTTTCTAGCATTTTTTAATCTACACATCTTTCGTTCCTTTACAGTTTGTACCCCGATGGGTTTCGTAAGACTGTTCGGTGTGGTTGGACAGGTCCTGGTAAAGCCAAACCTTTTGCGTGATGTAAATGAGGAGTACCATGTCTTCAACATGGAGGAAGTCACCGTCAAGCGGAAGCTGGCAAACGTTAACCTCAACATAGGTAAGCTAGATTAATTAGCTCGTGCATAATTGGCACCCTTTTTTAATATTAACTCTGTGATATAAAACAGAACTGAGGAACGTGACGACAATTGACCTGACGCCGGCAAAACTTTGCTCCGGGCTGGATGATTTGTATCAAATCAAACCGACCGGCACCGCCACTAACGGCAGCACGCTGGAGTCGATCAAGCTGTTCGAAAGACTGAGAGAGTTGGAGTCTGAACGTAAAGTGCTCGGTAAGTTTGTCCATATGTCTTTGAAAGTAAAGAAATGTGCTTTTAATTTTGGCTGTTTCTCCAACAGACAAGCAACGGAGCTCGTCAGCGCTGCAGAGGAATCTGGTTTATCCGATAGCGATGCTGCTATTGTTGATTCTCACCGGCATAACCGTGCTGTTGGTGGTGCAGAACACGCTCGAGCTGCTGATCGGCATCAAGGCAGTGCCGCTGAGTACGAGGGTATGTTATTACTTAACCTGAGTGGGTTTTTTAAACGATGTCTTAACAGAAGATTCTCCCCGTCAACAGCAATTCACCCTGGGGATAACATCGCTGTCCAAGCTGGGTCCATTGGGGGCCACCCTGGAGGTGTGTATCATCACCTACCTCGGGGTAACATCCACCGTCGGGCTCTACACGATGCCCTTCATGCGCAACGTGAGACCGCAGCGGCGGAAGACTTCGCTCGCGCAGCTTATTGCGAACTGTGCCCTGGTGCTGATACTAAGCTCCGCGTTGCCATTGCTAGCACGTATATTAGGTAATTGCCATGCTACTATCGAGAGGCCGAGTCCATTTCCCGTTGGCTAAACTCTTTCCATTTCTCCATTCTCAGGTATTACGAACTTCGATCTGCTCGGCGACTTCGGTGAAATCGAGTGGCTCGGGAACTTCATGCTCGTGCTGCTGTACAACGTGATCTTCGGAACGGCGGCCACGCTATGTCTGTTCAACAAATTTACCGCCACCGTGCGGCGTGAGCTGTGCGCCCGGTTAGTGGAGAACTATTTCATCTTTCTTAGCTATCTAACGTTCATCATCAATTGAATGGTGGAGCGGTCAAGTCGGCCCCCCTTTCGCACCACAATCACCTTCACAATGGCGCTTTTGGTCATCGTCGCTTAAGCTGTACGCTCGAATGTACGCGTATGATTAATTGCTGGACTGTGGTGGCATGTCCCCAAAGTAATAGCACAAACGAAAGTAACCGAAGCACTGCCTTCCATCGAGCGATGGATAATGCTTTGCGCATTATACTGTACTTAGTTTATTTGTAAACCATCATTATTTTGTGGTTTTTTCCATTAGCTAATTTATCTATTCGTTTCGGTGTCGTTGTCAACGTTTATTTATTCATTATGATGATTTCCATCGGTCCAAGTTCATTTTTGTGTAACACCATTCATCTGTTTGTCCCCCTTTCATTGTGGTATATGTGGACTTTTGAAGCTTTTACAAAATAATCAACTCCGATTGCCCCTGTCCGGCACCGTGGCAGCAGACTAAAATGCATTTAGATTTAAGTTTATTTTCTATCTTTCTTTTTTCTCCTCTACCCGCTTTGGTATACTTTTAATGACGAAAAATCAGACATTCGTTGTCGGTTACACTAACGAAAAAATAATAATCCGACCACGATGGTCGTATCGCGAAATGTATTCCTCCGTTATTCGGAAATTTAAAATACTCGATGCTCGATACTCGTATGAGATGAGTTAGGTGTATAGTGTAAAACTACTCTTTAAAAACCCGTTAGAATCTAGTCGCAAGAAGAAAAGCAATGGGCAATGGAAATAACACTGTGAGGTGAATCGAGAAACCAACAGAGCCCCTACGAAGTCAAAGGCTCCAACAACGGATGTAGGCCTTCGGCTCACGTTTGCCAGTATAGTTAACAGCGCAGCAAGTAGAATAGCAGAAGAACAGTCAATAGTTTAGCATCAATTTCAGCAAATGAATATTAAGATGACGCATAAACCATCACACAGGAAGAGAGGTTTGTGGGCGCGTCTAGAGAACGAATGAATATTCCACAAAAGATTGCACAACGATTTGCGCATTCCCTTCCCCAAACCCGCACCCAGTTGTTACGCATTGTGATGGACAATAAATTGTGTTGTGTAGTTAAATTTTATTTAAAAATAATAAATTGCCTAAAGAACGTAAACCGTACACCGTGCCAAGAGTTTTAAAAGACGTGTACTACATTATCAAGCATAATGAATTTGTTTTAAAAACACCTAAAACTAACGCAGCTTGGAACAAATCATTCGGTTTCAGTGTGTTGGTTAACAACTTTTACGTTCCGCTAGCCTAACATGCCTCCGTAATGCATTTTCATGGTTTCATTTTTATTGTTTTGAAAGCTCCTTCAATCCTTCTAACCGTTACTCTCTCTCTTTTCGTCTCATTCTTTCTATTTTCCTGTACAAACACACCTCTCCATTTTTCAACTCCTGTTTGTCCGAATGTCCGAATCGTCCACCGAACAGACTGAGGGCTCTGTTCAACTATAGCAGCCACCTGGAGTCTAGTATCTATCAGAGCGCGGGCCAGCTGAACCACCTACATCCCCACTCATCCACACTGCATCCTACTCAGCAGCATGGTATCCCGACCACGATCGTTACGCCGTGGTCCACGGG
This sequence comes from Anopheles sinensis, assembly GCA_000441895.2. Taxonomy (NCBI): domain Eukaryota; kingdom Metazoa; phylum Arthropoda; class Insecta; order Diptera; family Culicidae; genus Anopheles; species Anopheles sinensis. The sequence goes on along the minus strand of KE525307.1, from coordinate 145,646 downwards.
TGGCCACGATCCGCCGCCAATACCCGGTGGTTGCCATTCCCCACAATTTGAGCCGACCACTGAAAATGGCTCAACGTTACACCAGCGGCATCCGTTCGTGGTAACGAATGGAGATAATAGCGTTGGTGGTGGTGTAGCTAATGCTGCAAAAGGTGACCCACCATCGTCCACCTGTATCCTTGCGAATGGGTCGGATGGCGTTGATCATAAAAAGACACGATAAAGACACGACTTGACAAGGTGCGCACATCGTCTCGAGCTTTGGCACGATGTTCACGCACTTCTATTGACGAGATACGGAAGGAATATGACTCATAATGTATCGATCATCAGATTTTTCCCGTTTATGCTTCACATTTTTTAGTAACATTCGGAACTCTCATACAATAGTCACTTATGCGCATTTTTTTGTGAAATTCGCTTGTTGGATGTGATATACTTGATATGAAAAATACTATCCTTTAAGATTAAAGTTCATTCGATCCTGCCGGAGATCATTGTGTGTGTAAGATTTATGTTTTAAATACCACTTTCAACTCCAGTAAATCACGTACCTTTCTCGTGTTCGTTTTTCTTCCAACAATAAAAAAGGGAAAATATATCACAACACCCCTAGAAGTGGTAACGGTTTTAAAAAAAGGCGTTCTAAAACCGAATTCCCCGCAGCTCAACACAATGGCAAAAAAAATGATCGCATCCTTTACGTCGTTGTCCACTGGCGTCTCAAATAAGTAAGGGGATATTTCGTTGCCTAAACGGATTGGATAAAAATATACCTTCCTCTTGCCCATTGGGCTGACGTTAACGAAGATGACCTTGCTCTTGGGAAATGGCATACACCTGTCCGCGTTTCGTGTCTATGGAAAAAAGAAAATGACGGGTATGAAGATCCAGTTTTGGGGTAAATAGTTTTACCTAACTCGAAGTATTTCGTTAGCGTTCGAAGTATTACCTGCTTTAACCCTTAAGCGTTTGAAATTACGTTTATTTGGCAGAAGGAATTTAATGTACAGCTATTTTTAAATCGTTATCTACCTTCCTACGTTCACACTTTGTACCTTAAACGGATGGGTTTTTGCATTTTTATGTTATTTGCATAAGGACATAAAGTTGGGTAGATAAGCTTACTTCTATTTTTGGACTAACTACGAGTTTATTCTAACTTCAGAATCTTTAACAGTCACTGATTTCTCATTTAAATGGTTTCCATCCCTTATGCTACTTGTTGAATTATCATTCCCTCTCGAAAGTCAATTTGAATGAGTCCCCGACTCCGAAAATTGTAATTTAAATAACGCACTCCGCTCCCTATTGTTACGAGCCTCACATTTATCCCCAACTTCCCCTAGCACGTGCGACACCGCTCAGGTCCATGTGACTAGCAGGTCTTTTGTGACGCTGGGCCTCGATGATCTGTGTTAGTTAGTGCGTCATTGCCTGCGAGTCCAACGCACCGGTAGGGGAACCGGTTTGCTTGTCGCCCGTTTCCTCCCCGCGGTTCGTTATGCTTTTTTATGTAGGCTCATGGCTCGATGGCGTAAAGCAGGGAAGGAAGCGGAAGGGGACGGTTCGCAACCGTCACCACTAACACGCGCGCACCGGTCGGGTCCGACGGACGGTTGGTGAAACGTCGTTGTTTTGCCGCTTTCCGCCGGTTGACGCGGTTGATCTGGCGGTTCTCGCGGTGTTTGTCTCGCGGGCTTCCCTCCCATCGTGCGCTTGTTGTTTGAGATTCCGACGGAATACCACTACATGAGAAAAGGGACACACCGCGGGAACATTCCCGGTGGTGCCCGGAGAATGAGCGCGAATTTTAGAGCGATGCGAATTGAATCTGCTCTCCGCGGCTAACGGCGCCGTTCAACGGGCGCTAACCGGCTTAAGGTTGAATTAAATTTCTTAACGCACACACCGTCTTCGCTTGCCCGGCGGGTGCTTGTGGGCCAGTGCTTCCCTCCCGTTACACAAACCCACCCATAACGTTTGCGAACCATGTGCCGCACATTAACGCTCCTTTTTACTCGAGTGCTCTCGATCCGCTCGCCAGTCTCGTTTGAACCGCGGTCGGCTGAAGGCACCGTTGTCGAACACCCGAACACCGCTGTAGTCACTGCCTCCAAACCGTGGCATCGTTAACATTTGCCCACGCTCCCCGATCTACCCTCCGTAGGGTCCCGGTAGGAAAGCCCACAAGGGAGTTTTACAAGGGGGAGGGTGTTTTTTTTCCTTCTTCTTTTGGCTGTGAAGCATACCCTACCGCCGGAGAGGGTAGAGAGATAGGTCACCTAAGTGTAGTGGCTGCGTATTTAAACGGATCAGTTCAGTCCATCCTCTCCATCCGGCACCTTGAGCATCGCGAATTCGTCTTCCAACGGTCTATTTGTGGTTTAAAGTCTCCACTTATGGAGTAATAAAACATCAGGAACATCTGCCGTTGAGTGCGATCATCGTTGTGTCCCTTTGGAGGATTGAAGAAAGAACCAAGGAGGTGTCGTACGAGTCAGGTTTCGGCACGAAACCCTCCACCCTCCACGAAGTGTTAGTGACCCTTGGTGGTGGAAAATTGTCCTATCGTAAATTCATACGATCTTGCGTGCGTGGAAATAAAAGTGCTCCATCAAACCTCCAACCCAGCGTTGCGCCTGGAAGAAAATAGAAACCGTTGCTTGTGGTGTACACGATTTCGCGATCGCGATCGCGGTTTACGTACGGTAGAGCACGTGTTACCGCCACCGGTTTCCGGTTACCGGTGTTGTTGTGGTGTTTTTCCCCGGTTTAATTGCCCTCGCGACAGCATAAACTGCCCCCCCAGAGGAAGCAGAAGACGATGGAACTAATCAAGAGCACGCCAGCTGCCGGATCGGAGCAACAACCGCAACCGTCCCAATCAAACGTGTACGATGAGATACGGCAGGAAATTGACAAGATGGACCCGTACGCCGAAACGATCACGCTCACCTACCATCTGCGTCAGTTTGCCGAACTGTTTCTCCGGCGCATCAACGACGATCAAACGCTCAAGTAAGTGTAGTTTTCTCCAGTCGTTTTCTAGTATATACATTAAGCTTACAGTTACGGCTTCCTTGTGGTTGCTCTCGATCACCTTCGCTTGGCTTCGGAATTTGCCTGAAGCCACTTCTTTTGCATGATTCATCTTTATGAATATGATCACGATCCTTTCCAACCGACGCCTGCACGGACGGTGTTGTACCATTCGGTTAACGGTTAGCTGTAGGCACGATGCATAATGCTGTGCGTCAGTTAAACGGTACCACAACGGACAGGCATCGATGAGAAAAACCAGTTTCAGCCTCGCCGTTTTTTTCCCTTTACAAAGCCACCAGGAAATGTACGATGTGATCGACGTACCGATCGGGTGGCAGCCCAACCAGCATCCATTGTTGTTCGGTGGGAACAGACATTTAAAAACAGAAAGATGGCGTCTCGACACTAATTGAAGACGGCTTAACGTGTTACCGATTAATATAAATGAAAAGTAACTGAGTGCGTCAGAGACGGGGAAGGTTTTTTAAAGCTTCAGAAAATAGAAAAGTTTCGTTTTAATTTTCTTATCCATTATACCATTTTTTATCGATCGTCCATGATCTGGCGCATGGTGCAAATGCTACCCAAATCTATATGATTGATGGTTCAATTTTTATTTTTATTTTTTTCTGTAACCAGTTGATGTTGCAATGTGTTCAAATTTACCTTCCACTAGGTGTGTTGACGATGGACTTTATTTTGAAACCAATAGGTTCGCGGTGCGTCACTGCGGCGCCCTTCACAGAGGTTATAGATTCATATCACGCAGAACCGCTGATGGGAATTGCGTTTACGACGACGCACCAAAAAATAACTTCACCATCCCCACCCCATCAGACGGGGGTTGGACATACAACACATCCACAGGGAAAGGGCTCAATTTTGAACCGACTTGTTATTCTTTTTTTTTATTTAATCTAATATGCACTCCACATCTATGTTTACCTCAACGAAATGGAAGAGGGAAAAATGCGTCCACTTTTGTGTGCAGTGTGTGGCAAGTATACCTCCGAGCGCAAGTGGCTGATAACGAACACACACACACGCACTAACCGATAATGGAGGCACCCGGTGGATGATGACAAGCGTAAATAACAACCGCGTGTTACGAGTAAAACAGAAATTACAATAATTCAATATCGCTTTCGAATTTGAACCACAAAAATATTAAAATTATTTCCCCCAAAAATGTAAATTGTTGTTTTAAAAGGCTGAAGTAGGAAGCGTTAGAGAGGATCATATGGTTGTCCTTGGATGGTTGTGTTATCAGAACAAATACATCTCAATAGAGATCGGAGGGCACGCGAGCGGAAGTTGTAAAAAATTGCACTTAATTTTTATAATTATGTTTCAACATGTGCATACCGTAAGAAATTACAGTAGATAACCAATCGGCTAAATTCCAAATTTATTTGCTTCATTTTTCCTCAAACACATCGAAGGAAAAAGAACATGTCGAATCGTAACTGCCTTGCGTACAACAACACGTGTTTCAAGCACGTGGCCTTGGAGCTCCACGTGTTTATCGTTTGTTGACATTTCACGTTGTGTCGCAGCGTGGATAAATTTGTTTGCTTTTCCCTTTCCGCGCAAACTTATTTTAATTTGAACCTTCTCGTTGCAGTACTCTCTTCGCTCACCTCAACGAGGCTGCCCTGGCGGATAACAAGTTCGCCGTCAAGATGGCCACCGTGTTCGGCTCGCATCAGCTCGGCGACGCCATGATACAGGAGACGAAAATTCGCAACGCCATGATCGGTACGCTGCAGCAAAACTTTCTCGCCATCGAGCGGTTGAAGCAGAGCGACCGGCAGCGGTTCTACAACTCCGTCACGCTGCTCGGCGAGTACTACAACCGGAAGAAGGTGCTTCACGGGCGGCGCATCAACATCCTCGGCCAGTCGTTGCTGCTACTGCTGACGTCCGAGCTGGAGCAGGAGATCACCAAAAGTACCGCCACACAACAACAACAACAACAACTGTACCAGATGGATGCCGAGTTTGCGAAGCTCCTGCTGGAGCAGATAACACTGAACGGTGCGGTGGCGAAGGACGAACATCGGAAGGAAATTACCGATCTTCTGTTTACGATTCGCAAAGCGCTGATCACCGTGCCCAATTTGTGTTCGCGGACCAAAGCCTTCCTCCTGATGGCGCTCGATCTCTACCATTCGAATCTGGCGGAAGATTTGTTCGCAAAGCTGTACAGCAAGTATCTCAACGAACCTCAGCAACCTGCGGTTACGACCACAACTACTAGCCAATCAAATGAATCGGTTCGTGTAGAGCAGCCTAGCGGTGAATCGAAGCAACCCACGGCAAATGGCGAATGTGCCGTTCGTGGGCAGCAGGAAAAATCATCACCGGAAGCGGTTGTCACACCAAAGGCAACTGGAATCAGAGCAAACTCCAACTCACGTGGCACACCGACCGGTGTTGGGAAAACGCCACCATCCCCCCAAAATGGGGCACGCACCATCCACGACAAGGAAAACTCTCGTCGGTCGTCATCACGCACCAAGGCGGCACCGGAAAAGAAGACACCTCCTTCGTCACAGGCGTCCAAGCGAAACGTTCGCGTCAGCGAGGACGGAAAGATTGTGGCCACCATTACCCGCGATTCGCCAACGACGCCGACTAAGAAAGCGCCACCCTCGCCAACGGTCGGTACCATTCGGACGGAACGTTCGCCGGTGAAAAAAGGACTCTCACCACGGTTGGAACGATTAGCAGCACTGCCCAAGATTACCATCACCTGCTCGACGCCGTCACCGAAAAGGCAGGTCGGTAACACTTCGGCCATATCACCCCGGGCCGTGCTCGGTGTGGCATCGGCAAAGCAACAGCAACAAATATCGCCAAAGCAACCACCTAAAAGCCCCATCCGTACGCCGACTCCGAAAAGCGTCCCGGAGGTGCACAAATCTCCAGAGGGCAGTAGGCAAGGTAGGGCCAAACTTTCTTCACCCTCCCAAGGCACGGATTCGGTTGAAACTAATAAGTCAAAAACGGTTCCACGCGATGAAGGAACTTTACCACCGAAGGAATGCGCCGAGAAACATCCCGAAAACGATAGGATCACACCGAAGTCTTCGCCATCTACCGAAGTCTCGAAAGAAACGACAAATCAGGTGTCTAATGGAAGTGGGCATATAATCGAAAGCGGTTCATCTTCCCTACACGCCGCTAATGATGCAGGCAAACTCCAGGCCCTAAACAACGGTGTCACCGGCGAATCTGTGGCGAATGGAACCTCCGAAGGCACAGTGAAAGCTGAAAATACCCAAGAAGCACCTGAAGGAGCGGCGAAGCCCACCGTAAAATCATACTTCCGGGAGGATAATATGGAAAATCTCTCCTGGGACGCCATGAACGCGCTCGACGATGACTCGCCGCAAAAGCTGAACCCACATACGAAATCGTTCCTATCGTTTCTGGCCGATCATTGATGTTTGCCGTGGTTGAGTCGCTAGTCAAAAAGGGCGAAAGGATACGAACTGCTTTTACTACTTTCTGGCGGATCTGAAGTATTGTCGCACCTCATTCGGTAAATAGAGATATTGGGAAGAATTTATTTTATATTACACTATATTGTCCAGAAGGCGATGAATGAGAAAGGAGCGATTGTAAACTAGAGAAGAAAGCATTTATCAGGCCACAGCTCATCGAGAAAGACTGCTCAGATAGAGAATTAATTTTAATGGCAACTATTGTAAAAAATAACGGCACGATAATATACAAACTCGGTTCCCGGTAATCGATATAATGGATATAAAGAGAATCAAAAACTGAATAATTTATTGCCGCCTTGAGAAATGTAATTCCTTCTAACTTTCTCCCCATGGGAATCCCTTTTCGGAAAGAAACTGAAATCAACCCCAGAATTGGAACGGAAAAGACACCTTGTTCTTCTACCTTTGCTCACCGCTGGTTTTTTGGCGCATTGTCTATTAGTTTGTAATGAGTTTGTTTATTATATATATACTCCTTTATTATTTTCTACTGTCCTAGCGATACCTTAATTACAATTATTTTCAACAACCGAAGGATCCATGTGGTAGAAGCTCATCTTTCGTGGTTAATGAGTAGGAGACATCGTTGCGAGTAGGTTAAATTTCATGATTGACAGTGTGATGAACCGTAATGTGTATGGAAAATGTTGCCCAGAGCAAAAAATGGTGCCATTACAAGTCTTGAACGTTTGAATAGTTTCAATTTTATATTGTTCGACGGATGTGCAAAAATGGTAAAGCTAAGTAAGACTGTCGCGATCGCGATCGCGATAATCATTGCGTGTGAGCGTGGGAAATGGATCATATGTTCACGGTCACTTTACAATATCGCTTGATTCGGTCACAAGGGTATTGCTTCCGGCTCAAGGAAAACAAATCTTGCTTAGTGTAAAAGAGAGAATTGGAAATTCTATTGCCGGGACGCAAAAGAACCGTCAGCTAAACAGGCTAGCGTGGGATTTTTGCGACGATCGTGGAACATAGCAAAACTCACTTCGACGTTCGGTTATATAAAAGTTAGCATTACAACAACAATCAGCACCGTAAAATATGGGGTCAATATTTGCAATTTTGTTTCGGTTTTCCCAGCGCACCACTAGCTCTCAAGCTTCCCAATTTCTTTTTCCCTCCCGAGAGGCACAGACGGAGACGTTCAGGTAGGAATTCTTTAATGGTCTATGAACTGTGGTTAAAAATGATCAAATCAATCTCAATCAACCTAACCTACGTCCGTCCCTGTTCGGGTGCAGTTGTTTTAATTACCGCCCGCTGTCGTTTTCTATTAGCTAAAGCTGCATTGCTTAATTCATTATTCAATGTTATCAACAGTTTTCGTATATCTTTACTATCAATTAAAGAACGCACTACAGAAAAAAATGTACACCAAAAATAAAAAACACAAATTAACATAATGCACTAACCGAACAATTGCAACAGGTAAAAATAATATATAATTGCTTTCAGCCGATCGTAACCTATTTCACATTACGAGGCAACACCAATGGATGAAGAGATTGGTTTGTGGTGAATGAAATGGACTTGAAATTGTTTGAAATGCACAGTAAAATTGATATTAAATTGACAACAAACATGGACTCGAAGAAAGTGTGTATCAATTAAAATCATGCCATGATCCAGATTTAATCTACCGCTTGTGGCATTACCATGTCGTTGCCATCCAAAGCTATCGCATACACTGTCTCGAATCGTTATCTAACTTTTAGTGGCGCAATCCAGTCTACTTCTTTTAAGGACATCATTTTGATCGTTCAATTCAATTAATTACAGTAATTCCTCGTATATAAAAGATTTTTTAGTTGGTTAATAATTTGAAAGGTGTTGGCTAATGCGAGAGTTTTCTTTTAAAAAGTAACCTGCTTTCAAACGGTATGAACACTGTTTCTGTTTTTCGCAATTACCTACATTGGTCTAGTTTTGGGAACTTTTGCATGAATTTTAAAATGTTCTTCTATGTTTTTACTAAGAAAACATATTATAGGGCATTGGAAAAACTATCTCAACTCCATCTATGAAACAACTATGAAGTACTAAATTCGGACACGGATATCCGGAAAGGAAAATAAAATGTTTCTGTAAAACCGAGCATGATACAACCGATTAATGTATAAACGATATAAACGGTCCTCCGCCGAAAAGTACCATTCAGTGTCCATTGTGTCCACCATTCACACAGCGTATTAGAAAAATTGAAAGCCAAATCCTCCTCCCTTCTGATGCTGCTTTTGCATCGCCATCGTCTTTTCCTGCTATAGTAAGTTGTTTATCTGGCCCATCTGAAAACGTGAAAGATGAAATGTCAATAAACGAGGTCTACTCAGTGCAAAGCGTGCCACTTTCGTGGGTAGCCTCTTACCAGCGATCTTCGATGGGCCTCCTTTTCGATCACTACCTGCGTTTGCTGCGGGGAAAACTTTAATACGGCCGCTATGACCTTGACGAGCGTACTGTTGTTACCGGTTACACTACCGCTGAGATACTGTAAAGACATCATAAACGAACGTTTTAAAATACTTTCGATGCTATTTAGGACATACCATACCTGAAATAGAATGTTTCTTAAGTACTCGAACTCGGTGTTGGCGGCAATTCCTTCATTGTGATGCATGGATACCTGCGAAATAAGCAAACGGTAGAACATGTTACCATGGTGAACTTGGATGGAAACGGACCGAAAAATAGCAGGCAAAGCATGCTTTGATTACTTTTCCTTACCAAAGTTTCATCCAACTGCCGGGACAATTTATCGTTGGCCAGCTTTAACCGCTCGTTCGATTGCTCCAGTATGAGATAGTTCTCGCACTTTTGCTCCAGAAACAGATTCCGGTTCGACACATCCTGCACCTCGTGCATGATCTTCTTCAGCTTGTTCTCCAGCTCTTCCTTCTTGTTCCGCAGCTCGTCGTACGATTGCTGCTCGCTGGACCCAACACGCTGTCCGGCATCCGTTTCCTGCAGCGGCTTTACGACCTCCTTTACGACCGGTGGTTCCCGTTTGAGTTGTTCAATTTCCGACTCAAACCGTCGTACGGCTTCGTCCGTTTCGGCTTTAATTTCTTCCAACCGCGTCCGCAATTCGCCATTCTCCGCTACGAGGCGCGTCTTTTCCTGCTCAACCTTTTCCAACTCGGTCCGAAGCTCCTCCCGGAGGGATTTCTGCTGCCGCTCGGCGTCCTCCACCTGGCGCAGTTTGTCCGCAATCGCTCCGTTCAGTTCACTCTTCAGCTCGTCTAAATCACGCACGTAGTTTTCATTTTCAAGTTTTAGTTCAGCCACCGTTGACAGCTCACTCTTCAGTCGATCGAGTTCCGTCGATCGCTCCTCAAGCTCCGAGCGAAGTTTGTTTACTTCCACCTCCAGCTGCGTCTTTCCGGCGTTCGCTTCCTTTAGCTGCTCTTCCCACGTTTCCCGAGCGTTTGTTTCCAGCGATTGTTTCTCCCCCGCAAACTTTCGTTCACATTCGTCCCGCACGGTTTCTCTTAAGCTTTCCAGCTCGGTCCGATGACGCTCCGTCAACTCCTCCATCTTTTGTCGCTGCTCCGCATCCTGCTTCTTCTCCTTGGCCACAAATTCGTTGATCAGTTTCGTAATCTCCTGGTCGCGTTCCTCCAGCATCGCTTCCGTTTGGCTCTGCTTGGTGCGTACCGTTCCCAGTTCGGTGTCCCTGGCCGCCAGCTTACCCTTCGCCTCCTGCAACTCCCCCTGCAGCTGCTTGGTGAAAGTGTTAAGGTACTCATTTTCAATCTTCACCTCCTCGTAGCTGGCCAACCGTTTCTCCAGGTCCGTCGCATTCCGACCAAGCGATTGCTTCTCCTTCGCCAGCTCCTCCATCTGCCGCTGGAGCGCATCGTTTTGATCCATCAGTCTTCGCTTGTCGCTTTCCAGCAGCGCCTTCAGCTCGTTGTGCTTCCCCTTGAGGTACTCGCTCTCGGTGCGCACCTTCGCCAGTTCCTCCTCGAGGCATTTGTTTGTGTCGAGCACGCACAGCTTTTCCTTCTCCTTCGCCTCCATCGCGTCCTGCAGCGAGCGGTGCTGGTGGTCGAGCAGTTCCTTCTCGTTGAACAGCTTCGCGTGATCCCCGGTGCACTGGCCGAGCTGATCGGTCACCGTCTTTACCTGCGCCTCGAGCCGCTCCGACCGTTCGATTTCCTTCCGCAGCTGGTCTTCCTGTTCCTGCAGCCGATCGTCCGCTGCCTTGAGCGCCACGTTTAACTTCCGTAGCTCTTCCGCCGTCCTTCGGCTGCTTTCCTCCAGGAGACAGTTTTTCTCCGCCAGCTGGGAATTTTCGCACTCCACCTCCTGCAGTTTCACCTCCTGCTCCCGCAGCTTACCCTGCAGCTTGCCGAGCGTGTCCTTTTCCAGCTTGACGCGCGCCTCACAGTGTTCACGCTGCAACCGCTCGATCTTCTCCTCGAGCGTTTGCTTCTCCTCCAGTATCTTGGAATGTGCATCCTTTACGTCCTTCAGCTGCTCCTCCAGGCGGCCAATCTCTTGCAGGATGTTTGTAACCTGCGCCTTCAGTTCCGTCTTCTCGCGGATCTCCCGTTCGAGCGTTTTCTCCAGGTCCTTCTTTTCCCCCCGGATGGTGTCTATTTTCGAGCGCAAGTTCACACCCTCCGCCTCGAGATCCGTCTTCTCGCGGTGGGCCACCTCGAGCTTTTCCGCCAGCTCTTCCCGTTCTTCGCTCAGCCGCCGGTTTTCCTCCGATTTCAGCTCGAGCACGTGGTTCAGATCGCGTGTCGTTTCGAGCAGTTTCTCTTCGGCGGCCGCCATCGAGGCACGCATCGATTCCTGCAGCGACCGGAGTGCCTCGGATTCGGAATTTTCATTAATGATTTTCAAATTCCGTACCTCCTCGGAAAGTGTTTGTTTCTGCGCGGTCAGCTGCTTCAGTTCCGCCTTGCACTGTTTCAACTCCTGCGCCAACTCATCGTTGGCCGTCCGTAGGCTTTCCTTTTCCTCCGAAATCTTCTTGAACTTTCCGTTCACCTTCTCGAGCTTCTCCTTGAACTGGTCGACCTGCTCGGACAGTTCGCCATTGCGTTCGAACACTTCCTTCACGCTCGCTTCGTTGCTCTTGCGATCGCGATCGTGCAGTTCTTTGGCCGCATCGAGCGCCTTCGTCAGCTCGACCAGCTTCTCTTGGTCGAGCGCTTGAGATTTGCGGCCCGCGGCCAATTCTTCTTCGGCTTGCTGTAATTTTTTCCTACTTTCCGCGAGCTTCTCTTGCTCAAGCGCTTGCGACTTTCGACTAGTGGCCAATTGTTCTTCCGCCTGCTGCAACTTTTCCCTGGTCTCGGCGAGCTCCTTATCGTCCTTTTCGAGTTGCTGTTGCTGCAATCGTTCGATTTCTTTCTCACGATCCGCCAAACGCTGCTCCGTTTGTTGGACCTTCTCTTCCGCCGCCTTTTGGGCCAATTCCATCGTTGACAAATGTTCTTCTTTTTCCTTCAGTAGTTGCTCGGCCGTTACAAGCTTTTCGCCGGTACTGTCCGCACGTTGGGTGGCTTGCTCGAGTTCCTTTTTCAAACTCTCTATCTCAGCACCTCTGTCCAGCGATTGTGCTGCCTGCTCCAGTTCCTTCACCTGTGCGGCAAGCCTGTCTTTATCGAGCACCATTGCGGCGAGCTTTCCCTCCACCTCGGTCGCTTTCTTGTTCAGCTCGTTCTTCTCGTAGTCGAGCGTCAGGTTGGTCGCCTTCAGCTGTTGCCGTTCCTTCTCCAGCTCCATGATCGTACGCTCGAAGTCGATAAACTTCGATTCCAGCTTGTTCTTTTGCTCGTTGCACGTGTGAAGGGTGCTCTCGAGTTCCTTCGTTTTGGCAGCGACCTTGCGCACCTCGGACAGCTCCTTCCCGAGGCCATCCTTCTCGAGCAGCGTCTGCTTCATGTTCTTCTCCAAGCTTCCGAGCTGTTCCTTTAGCTTGCGCACCTCAGCCTCCTTAGCCTCCAGCTCCGAATGGATGGCCATTTTGTTCTCCGCGATCGTGATCGTGTGCTCTTCCTCGCGCTTTTTCAGCTCGCTCACCTCGAGGCTAAGGACGGCCTTCTGGCGTAGCTCTTCGTTCAGCTTCGACTCGAGGGCTTTTATTCGTTCCTCGAGCGGTCCGGTATCCCGCACTGGTGACCCCCCGTTGCCATTCGTGCCTCCTCCATCCTCCCCGGTGAGCGATATTAGATCCCTTTCGCCTCCGCTCAAGTTGCCATTCTCACCCACCAGCTCCAGCTTCGAGCGGAGCGTTTTGACCACGCACTGCAGTTCGTCGATTTCCATCCGATGGGCCGAATCGAGGTGTGCCTTTGCTTGCTGCTCGAGAACGCACTGCTCGCGCAATTCACTCATCCTCCGGAGTGCCTTATCTTGCGTTTCCACCAGCACCGCACGGGCCTTCGTGTTGTCCTTCTCCAGCTCGCGGTAGCGCCGGGCTAGCTCGGTGTACCGTTCGCGGTACTTTTGGTACCGATCGAGCGCTTTCTTGTACGCCTGGAACAGCTTGTCCTTGCTGACCAGATCGAGCTGATTGGGCCCGTTGGAGGCGACCGACCCGGCGACGGATTCGGTTTCACTCGCCGATACGTCTACGTCCGTTTCGAGGTGGTATATCGCTGGCGAGTCGTACGCCGGCAGCCGGAACGAAACGTCGCTCGCCATCGAAGAGTTTGACAAGCGGCGGGCACGCGGTTGATATGCCGATCCGCCACCGGAGGAAGACCCGGCCGCCGAAGAAACCGTTGTGTTCGGGGAAATGCCATTGTTGAGGCTCACGTTCGATAGCACGGAACTGTTACCGGAGGTATTGGCCACATTGTTTTCAGTCTGCTGCGGGGACACGGGGGTATTGATGGTGCTAGAGTTTGCCCGCTGTGGTGAATTTTGAGGTGTATCTAAAAAAGACAATCGAGTAGGCCATGAAACACGAGTTGTTCTCGTTCGAGGTTGCTGAGCGATGTGCACTTACCATCTTCAGTGATGCTGAAAAAGTTCTCACTGCCTGAGACTTCGGAGGTAGTTGAGGATGCCGAACTAACAGCGGCCTGCAAAAGGAGAATGAAAACAGAATTATCAACTCTTGTTTTACGACTGCAATCAAACTCAAGAGGAAAGGCAAATAAAGTAACAAGGAAGGGTGAGTTCAACCATTGAAATAATCATGTGCACCCATTTATCGTCCAACATATCATGCGACCATCATCAGTTCCACGTCAACCACCGAGACGGGCATGCAAAGTATGCTAATCACATACGCGTGCAACGCGCAATGACCCTTTTTCCTAAGGAAGTAGGCGAAGACTCCACCCCGAACTTGGTGCAAAAAAGGCTGAGAAGCATTTGTAAACAACATTCGTCATCTTCCCGAAGGAATTCAAGTGGTTACTGCCGTGTCAGCAGAGTCTTCAGATCGTCTCTTAGGAAGACGTAAACTAAAACCAAAGATGTTAGTACGAGTAAGCGGTCCATTACTAATGCGTCCCAAGGCATAGAGAAAAGACACGCTGTTAGAAAGACGGCTTGGCGTTGGAAGATAATCCCACACAAATTAGGTCGGGAAGAGAAGACGACAGAAAGATTATTACAATAATTAACACCGTACAGAGGGGGCGAGGAAAATCTAACGACAGCAACGACATCGTTAGATGCGTCGCGTGTGGAATGGGAAAACGATTACGAAAGCTGGATTGCGAAAGAGCCATCGTATGGAGGCGCGAATCGTACCTGCAGTCCCTTGGAGATTTGCTCGAACCTTTGAGGCGACTGTTTTACCTCTTCGGTGATTTTTTCTTTCAGCTTTTTAAACATATCGGCCAAGGGTAAATTGTTTTCCTACGGCAATCGTCACTTGGTGGCCCAGTTGGCCAATGCACTATCACTGTAGCTAAACCAAGGGATGCTGTAGTGCACCCACTACTGTCCCCCTCGATAGTATTGTGGGGTGCAGTACTAATAAGTGACCGTGATTCGACGTATCAAACACTACGGAATGCGTTTTCGTTCAGCTCTGATTACATTGCACTACATTCGACACAACAACCGAAATCCCACCACCCCGTGACACGCACGAAACCCACAAACACTGGACGACCCACGGAAAGGCTGATACGCCCGAGTCACGTAAAAATCAGCATATATTTTCAGTGCAGTTTTACTCGGGACGTCCAATTTTGGCTGAGGGAAGATAAAACTACGTGGTGGTAAGAAAATGTCTCACTTTCCACTCCTCGGTCGTTGAGATGCGAGGTCGGAGCTGGAGCGATTGGTTCCATCCACTCCGATTCCAATTTAAGTTGTTTTTCAAATCTTTCGAAATTATAATACAGTCATTGCATCAAACCAGACGTAATAAACGCGATGAAAATTCTATGTCTCTTAATGTGTTTGAAATGTCGATGGTTCTATAATATTTATGCGATAAAACAAAACAGAAATCATATTCAATTTCTGAATGGCGCACATCCCTACATATTTTTGCCTACCTGGCGGATGTCAAACCCGGGTAGGTCAAAACATTTCGTATAGCGATGGGAACTGGGTTCGTGTGTTAAAGAATAATAAACACAATTCCTGGAGCCAAAACCTGCGCTATCATAAAATTTTATCTAGAAAATGATTAGTTGTGATTGCAAAATCGACTCTTTCTGGTTAAATGACCCAACTTTGATAAAATAAATCTTTTCAATGAAGTACACTTTCAGGAACTGGGTGGGCTGATCCATACGATGGAATCACACTCACCTGCTGGGTTCGGGTGAGAACACCCACCACTGTTTTACACTTCGCATCGCTCGTGAAAACGGCCGTGCTAGCGTCGTGTGGAAAGTTTTAATGCGAATTTACTCTGCAAAATCTTGTTAAAACTGGTGAAAAAGACATTTAAAGTGTTGCCTAGGTGGTAAAGTCCAAAGTAAGTATGGAAGTGGGTAGTGAAATGTGGAATTGAAGCCTTAAATTTCGATTGAAAATGAGGCTTGTTTGCACCGCCGGGTGGCGGAGTCCTACGCACAATGCGCATCGCACACGGTGTATCATGGCGGACAATTTCGCAACTACGTGTGCTTGAAAAGTTTATCTTGCAGACGTTTTGACGATTGTTTTATACTCATGAGAATAATATCCCATGTTGTGCGTGATTTGTTTTCTTCAGCTCATCAACCATGGCCATTCCGCCATACATGATACCGCCCAACCAATGGGCGGCTCATATGATGGCCCAGCAGCAGGTGTACGCCGTGCAGCACGCACAAGCACAGGCTCAGGCACAACAGCAGCAACAACAACAGCAAGCGGCCCATCTACATGCCCAGCAGATGGCGGCGACCCAGATGCAACTTCCGCCGATGGGACACATTCCGCCGGGTCCCCCGAAGCCCGTGGAAGTGGTACTGACGGAAGAAAAGCTTCAGGAGAAAGGTTCCTAACCACAACGGTTTGTTTCGAGGGCAGAATAAAAATAATGTCCTATTTTTTTCGGTGTTCTCTTGTAGCTCAAAAATGGCAGCAATTACAGACGAAAAGGTTCGCCGAAAAGCGTAAGTTTGGGTTTGTGGACGCGCAGAAGGAAGACATGCCACCCGAGCACATCCGGAAGATTATACGTGATCACGGTGACATGACGAGTCGCAAGTACCGACACGATAAGCGCGTGTACCTGGGTGCGCTAAAGTACATGCCACACGCGGTAATGAAGCTGCTAGAAAACATGCCCATGCCTTGGGAGCAGATCCGCGACGTGCCGGTCCTGTATCACATCACCGGTGCGATTACCTTCGTGAACGAGATCCCGTGGGTCATCGAGCCCCTCTACATTGCCCAGTGGGGCACGATGTGGATCATGATGCGACGTGAAAAGCGCGATCGTCGCCACTTCAAGCGGATGCGCTTTCCGCCGTTCGACGACGAGGAACCGCCGCTCGACTACGCGGACAACGTGCTCGACGTGGAACCGCTCGAAGCCATCCAGATCGATCTGGACTCGGAGGAGGATGGCAGTGTGCACGATTGGTTCTACGAGCATCGGCCGCTGATCGGTACGCCGCACGTGAACGGTTCCACCTACCGCAAGTGGAACCTCACCCTGCCCCAGATGGCCACACTGTACCGGTTGGGTAATCAGCTGCTCACCGATCTGGTGGACGATAACTTCTTCTACCTGTTCGATCCGAAGAGTTTCTTTACGGCAAAAGCCCTCAACATGGCCATCCCCGGAGGGCCAAAGTTTGAGCCGTTAATTAAGGATCACAACGTTGGGTAAGTGACGGAATTATGAGTAGGTGTCAAGTGATGGAGATATTTAAGCAAAACCATTCTTTTACAGTGATGAAGATTGGAACGAATTCAACGACATCAACAAAATCATCATCCGGCAGCCCATCCGGACGGAGTACCGTATTGCATTCCCCTATTTGTACAACAATATGCCACACTTTGTGCATCTTTCGTGGTAAGTTTAGCAAATCGAACAATTTTCTTTACCATTTCCCTTTTTCCATCGTTTTATATGTTTCATGGTCGTGGTAGAAGTTTACACGACTTTTGTCCTTTTACGATGGTAGAATAATAAGTCTCTAGAATTTGTCTTACTACTCATTTTCAAATTAGCGTTTTTTTTTCTATCGTACATATTGTGGGCTTAATGTTGATTGTTTACACTGAAGTCTTGGGAAACGATTGCTCAAAACCACAAACATTTCATTTTATTCCTAACAATAATATGTTTAAGTTTACACCCATTTTATATCGTTCATGATCGACGTTCGGTTAAGAAAAGTCTCGCCCTTGTTCGCTTGTTTTACTTACAGGTACCACACACCGAACGTGGTCTTTATCAAGACAGAAGATCCGGATCTGCCGGCATTCTACTTCGATCCGCTGATCAACCCAATCGCTCATCGCCACGCGGTCAAGGCGGTCGAAATTCTAATTGACGACGACGAGGAGTTCATTCTTTCGGAGGAAGTTCAGCCGTTCCTTCAGGATACTCCTCTGTACACGGACAACACGGCCAACGGGATCTCGCTACTGTGGGCACCGCGTCCGTTCAATCTGCGTTCGGGTCGGTGCCGTCGTGCGATTGACATACCGCTGGTTAAAACCTGGTACAAGGAGCACTGTCCACCCGGTCACCCGGTGAAGGTGCGCGTCAGCTACCAGAAGTTGCTGAAGTACTACGTGCTGAACGCACTGAAGCACCGCAAACCGAAACCGCAGAAGAAACGGTATCTGTTCCGCTCGTTCAAGGCGACCAAGTTCTTCCAGACGACCACGCTCGATTGGGTCGAGGCTGGGCTGCAGGTGTGCCGCCAGGGGTACAACATGCTGAACCTGCTGATTCACCGTAAGAACTTGAACTACCTCCATTTGGATTACAATTTCAACTTAAAGCCGGTGAAAACGCTCACCACAAAGGAGCGTAAGAAGTCACGTTTCGGTAACGCGTTCCATCTTTGCCGTGAGATCCTGCGTCTGACGAAGCTGATCATCGATTCGCACGTGCAGTACCGGCTGAACAACGTCGATGCGTTCCAGCTAGCCGATGGGCTGCAGTACATTTTCGCCCACGTCGGTCAGCTGACCGGAATGTATCGGTACAAGTACAAGCTGATGCGGCAGATTCGTATGTGCAAGGATTTGAAACATTTGATCTACTATCGATTCAATACGGTAAGATGAGGGAAGATCTTAGCAGGCGGGCGGTTGCCAAGCCATGCATCGGTTGCTAATGCTTTGGGGTTTTTTTTTTCGTCACACAGGGACCGGTAGGAAAAGGGCCCGGATGTGGCTTCTGGGCTCCGGGGTGGCGCGTGTGGTTGTTCTTCATGCGCGGTATCACGCCGCTGTTGGAGCGTTGGTTGGGCAATTTGCTGTCGCGTCAGTTCGAGGGTCGCCATTCGAAGGGCGTCGCGAAGACGGTCACGAAGCAGCGCGTCGAGTCGCACTTCGATCTGGAGTTGCGCGCGTCCGTTATGCACGACATCGTCGACATGATGCCCGAGGGCATCAAGCAGAATAAGGCGCGTACCATCCTGCAGCATTTGTCCGAGGCGTGGCGTTGCTGGAAGGCGAACATCCCGTGGAAGGTGCCCGGATTGCCGATCCCGATCGAAAACATGATTCTGCGCTACGTGAAGATGAAGGCGGACTGGTGGACCAACACGGCGCATTACAACCGGGAGCGTATCCGTCGTGGTGCCACCGTGGATAAGACGGTGTGCAAGAAAAACCTAGGACGCCTGACTCGACTCTACCTGAAGGCGGAACAGGAGCGCCAGCACAACTACCTGAAGGATGGGCCGTACATTTCGCCCGAGGAAGCGGTCGCCATCTATACGACCACCGTGCACTGGCTGGAGTCGCGCCGCTTCGCCCCGATTCCCTTCCCACCGCTGTCGTACAAGCACGACACGAAGCTGCTCATCCTGGCGCTGGAACGTCTCAAGGAGGCGTACAGTGTGAAGTCCCGCCTGAACCAGAGCCAGCGCGAGGAGCTTGGACTGATCGAGCAGGCGTACGACAATCCGCACGAGGCTCTGTCGAGAATTAAGCGTCACTTGTTGACGCAGCGGGCTTTCAAGGAGGTAAAATGGCGAACGGCGACACCATCACGGGTTGCTTTGGTTATTTACACATTCTCTCTTCTCTCTCTTTTCTTTTTCCTTAGACTGGCATTGAGTTTATGGATCTCTACAGCCATCTCATTCCGGTGTATGACGTGGAACCGCTGGAAAAGATCACCGACGCCTACCTCGACCAGTACCTTTGGTATGAGGCCGACAAGCGTCGCCTGTTCCCGCCGTGGATTAAACCGAGCGACACGGAACCTCCACCATTGCTCGTGTATAAATGGTGTCAAGGTGGGTTCCTTCTTTAGGTTGTGTTTTTACGACTAATTTATGTGCGAATTGTCAAGTTCCTCAAGTGAAAATGAGTTGGACACATGCCGGTGTGTGCTTTGTGACAATGAGATTTTACAGTTGAAGTTCATCCCCTTGTTGCAAACCTCACGCTGGCGGTGCTTCCGATGGACTTCGTGCAGTGACAGGTCATGGACTACTGGGTTAAGAAAATCAACATGAAATGTGTTTTTGTGGCGATTTCAGAAGAGTTATTTTTGTTAGCATCTCTACGTACGGTAAATTGATTGGTTTCCGAATTGTTTCGTCCCCCTCCTTAGGTATAAACAACCTGCAGGATGTTTGGGACGTATCGGAGGGCGAGTGTAACGTGTTGCTCGAGTCAAAGTTCGAAAAGCTGTACGAAAAGATCGATTTAACCCTGCTGAACCGTCTGCTCCGGTTGATCGTGGATCACAACATCGCCGATTACATGACGGCCAAGAACAACGTGGTCATCAACTACAAGGACATGAACCACACGAACAGCTACGGCATCATCCGCGGGCTCCAGTTTGCCTCGTTCGTCGCGCAGTACTACGGGCTGGTGTTGGATCTGCTGGTGCTCGGTTTGCAGCGTGCCAGCGAGATGGCCGGTCCACCGCAGATGCCCAACGATTTCCTTACCTTCCAGGACGTGGCGACGGAGTCGTGCCACCCGATTCGGCTGTACTGCCGCTACGTGGATCGCATTCACATTTTCTTCCGCTTCACGGCGGAGGAAGCGCGCGATTTGATCCAGCGCTACCTGACCGAGCATCCGGATCCGAACAATGAGAACATTGTGGGGTACAACAACAAAAAGTGTTGGCCGCGGGACGCCCGCATGCGGTTGATGAAGCACGACGTGAACCTCGGTCGGGCCGTGTTTTGGGACATCAAGAACCGGTTGCCACGCTCGGTGACGACGGTGCAGTGGGACAATACGTTCGTGTCCGTCTACTCGAAGGACAACCCGAACCTGCTGTTCAATATGTGCGGCTTCGAGTGTCGCATTTTGCCCAAGTGTCGCACGCAGAACGAAGAGTTTACGCACCGGGATGGCGTGTGGAACCTGCAGAACGAGGTCACCAAGGAGCGGACGGCGCAGTGTTTCCTGCGCGTGGACGATGAGTCGCTTAGCCGGTTCCACAACCGCGTCCGGCAGATCCTGATGGCGTCCGGGTCGACCACGTTCACGAAGATCGTCAACAAGTGGAACACGGCGCTGATCGGGCTAATGACGTACTTCCGCGAGGCGGTCGTCAACACGCAGGAACTGCTCGATCTGTTGGTCAAATGCGAGAACAAGATTCAGACGCGCATCAAGATCGGGCTGAACTCGAAAATGCCTTCCCGTTTCCCGCCGGTCGTGTTCTACACGCCGAAGGAGCTGGGTGGGTTGGGTATGTTGAGTATGGGCCACGTGCTGATTCCCCAGTCGGATCTGCGCTGGTCGAAGCAGACGGACGTGGGTATTACGCACTTCCGGTCCGGTATGTCGCACGACGAGGATCAGTTGATTCCGAACTTGTACCGCTACATTCAGCCGTGGGAGAGCGAGTTCATCGATTCGCAGCGCGTATGGGCGGAGTATGCTCTAAAGCGACAGGAAGCGAACGCGCAGAACCGCCGGCTAACGCTAGAGGATCTGGAGGACAGCTGGGATCGTGGTATTCCGCGAATTAATACGCTCTTCCAGAAGGATCGGCACACGCTGGCGTACGACAAGGGATGGCGCATCCGGACGGAGTTCAAGCAGTACCAGGTGTTGAAGCAGAATCCGTTCTGGTGGACACACCAGCGGCACGACGGTAAGCTGTGGAACCTGAACAACTACCGCACGGACATGATTCAGGCGCTCGGCGGTGTGGAGGGCATCCTGGAGCACACCCTGTTCAAGGGCACCTACTTCCCCACCTGGGAGGGTCTGTTCTGGGAGAAGGCGTCCGGGTTCGAGGAGTCGATGAAGTACAAGAAGCTCACGAACGCCCAGCGTTCCGGTTTGAACCAGATCCCGAACCGTCGCTTCACGCTCTGGTGGTCACCGACGATCAACCGGGCGAACGTGTACGTCGGTTTCCAGGTGCAGCTCGATCTGACCGGTATCTTCATGCACGGCAAAATTCCGACGCTCAAGATTTCGCTCATTCAGATCTTCCGTGCGCATTTGTGGCAGAAGATCCACGAGTCGATCGTGATGGATCTGTGTCAGGTGTTCGATCAGGAGCTGGACGCGCTCGAGATCGAGACGGTGCAGAAGGAAACGATCCATCCGCGCAAGTCGTACAAGATGAACTCGTCGTGCGCGGACATTCTGCTCTTCCCGGCGTACAAGTGGAACGTGTCGCGGCCGTCGCTGCTGGCCGACACGAAGGACACGATGGACAACACGACGACGCAGAAGTTCTGGGTCGACGTGCAGCTGCGCTGGGGTGATTACGATTCGCACGACATCGAGCGTTACGCGCGCGCCAAGTTCCTCGACTACACGACGGACAACATGTCGATCTATCCGTCGCCGACCGGGGTGCTGATCGCGATCGATCTGGCGTACAATCTGCACAGTGCCTACGGGAACTGGTTCCCGGGCTGCAAGCCGCTCATCCAGCAAGCGATGGCCAAGATCATGAAGGCAAATCCGGCGTTGTATGTGTTGCGCGAGCGCATCCGAAAGGCGCTGCAGTTGTACAGCTCGGAACCGACCGAGCCGTACCTGAGCTCGCAGAACTACGGTGAGTTGTTCTCGAACCAGATTATCTGGTTTGTGGACGACACGAACGTGTACCGCGTGACGATCCACAAGACGTTCGAGGGTAATCTCACGACCAAGCCGATCAACGGGGCGATCTTTATCTTTAACCCGCGCACCGGCCAACTGTTCCTGAAGATCATCCACACGTCCGTGTGGGCGGGACAGAAGCGTCTCGGTCAGCTGGCCAAGTGGAAGACGGCCGAGGAGGTGGCGGCCCTGATTCGTTCGCTGCCGGTCGAGGAGCAGCCGAAGCAGATCATTGTGACACGCAAGGGAATGTTGGATCCGCTCGAGGTGCATCTGCTCGATTTTCCGAACATCGTCATCAAGGGTTCGGAGTTGCAGCTGCCGTTCCAAGCCTGCCTGAAGGTGGAGAAGTTTGGCGATCTGATCCTCAAGGCGACCGAACCGCAGATGGTCCTGTTCAACCTGTACGACGATTGGCTGAAGACGATCTCGTCCTACACGGCGTTTTCGCGTCTCATTCTCATCCTGCGCGCCCTACACGTCAACACGGAGCGCACGAAGGTGATCCTGAAGCCGGACAAGACGACCATCACCGAGGCGCACCACATCTGGCCGACGCTATCGGACGAGGAGTGGATCAAGGTGGAGGTTCAGCTGAAGGACCTTATCCTGGCCGACTACGGCAAGAAGAACAACGTGAACGTGGCGTCGCTGACGCAGTCGGAAATTCGTGACATCATTCTCGGCATGGAAATTTCGGCCCCATCCGCCCAGCGCCAGCAGATCGCGGAGATCGAGAAGCAAACGAAGGAACAGTCGCAGCTGACGGCCACGACGACGCGCACGACCAACAAGCACGGCGACGAGATCATCACCTCGACCACGAGCAACTACGAGACGACCACGTTCAGCTCGAAGACCGAGTGGCGCGTGCGGGCGATCTCGGCGACCAACTTGCACCTGCGCACGAACCACATCTACGTCAGCTCGGACGACATCAAGGAGACGGGCTACACGTACATCCTGCCGAAGAACGTGCTGAAGAAGTTCGTCACCATCTCGGATCTGCGGGCGCAGATCGCGGGCTACCTGTACGGCGTCAGCCCGCCGGACAATCCGCAGGTGAAGGAGATCCGCTGCATCGTGATGCCGCCCCATGGGGCACCCATCAGCAGATCAACCTACCGAACGCACTTCCCGCCCATCAGTATCTGAAAGACATGGAACCGCTCGGATGGATCCACACGCAGCCGAACGAACTGCCGCAGCTTTCGCCGCAGGACATTACGACGCATGCGCGCATCATGTCGGAGAATCCCGCCTGGGACGGGGAGAAAACGATCGTGATCACCTGCTCGTTCACGCCCGGCTCCTGCTCGCTCACGGCCTACAAACTGACCCCGTCCGGGTACGAGTGGGGCCACAAGAACACGGACAAGGGCAACAACCCGAAGGGATACCTGCCGTCGCACTACGAGCGCGTCCAGATGCTGCTGTCGAACAAGTTCCTCGGCTTCTTCATGGTACCGGCGCAGGGCAGCTGGAACTACAACTTTATGGGTGTGCGGCACGATCCGAACATGAAGTACGAGCTGCAGCTGGCCAATCCGAAGGAGTTCTACCACGAGATTCATCGCCCGTCACACTTCCTGCTGTTCTCGAGCCTGGAGGAGGCGGGCGATGGCAATGGCGCCGATCGGGAGGATATGTTTGGTTAATCGGGAAGTTAAACTAACGTGTCGTGGAACGGATTGCATTTTTGTTTTCGATGCTAACACAACAACACTCATGGTTTAGTAACAATAAGGTATGGACGCAGGGACGAAGAGCTAAATAAAGTAAGTCCTTTTTCTCTCTGTACGGAGATGGTAGATGTTTTCCGTTTTCTTTTTCTGTATTTTAATTACTGTACCGTAGATCATAACTCTATCGCAATAAAGACTACTTTAAACACGATAAGTTATCGTATTTTCCTTTTGTCACAAATATGGTTTGAAAATTACCCAACCAAGCATGATTAATAGCAGCTGGGATTCGTTTATCACATTTCGCCATCGGGGGGAGGAAAATATAGGAGGGTTGTACTGTCCTTCCCCCTACAGAAGATGACTTGGAAAGGAAGCGTCACCGCAGTCAGGGACATTCAAACCCTCCTTCCAATCAAGAGCTAACCCGTACCACGTGCTAGGAATTGTAAATCGTTTGAAAACTACAGTAGACTCCCGAACCAAAAACCGAAAATGTTGAACAAATCAACAAAATAATTTAAATTATTCTTCGAATTTGTATGTTTAAAACTGAATCAGTCACCTGTTGTGGGATACTTCTCGTCTGTGCGTGATTGTATTTACATAAACGCTGGTAGGAAAAAAAAAGTAAAATACAAATAATCTCACATCATCGGGAGTCTACTGTATTTAGCATTCGCAATGGTAGGTGATTATATCCTTTATTTCGCACCCTCCTCCCCGAATACGCATGCGTGTTCTTAGTAAACATTCCCTGCCGGCTTCCATAGCAACGGCAAAATACCTAGGATGCCGCCATCGGGATGCATTCGCCATCCTACGGTGTATTCTTGCACGAAGGTTGGATGATTCACCATAGCAACGGGATAAATAGAAGGCTAGAAGATTTTCCAATCGACATTGTTCACTGTTTTCGTTTAATTGTGCTGATAGGAAAAGGTAACGTAAAAATAAAGTCTTCAATGAAAACTCGTTCACATAGTGTCCCACATCGTGAAAGTGAAATTGTGCTTGATCTTTGTTGCAGGTTTGTTAGCGAACTTTGGTTCTAAACCGTCGTGATCGCTGCTTTCTAAAAAATCGATTTCAAGTCCCGCCCTATGGAATCGCTGTTCGAAAGGATATTTTAAAAACAAAACCAAGTTTCCATTTCTCATCCAGTAGCAATTTAGAATTATCCCCATCGAAGGCATCTGAGCGACGGGGATAATGGAAGACCAACCGAAAGCGGAAGGTGAGGCGGACAAAAAGATTGTCCATGTGTACCCGTTGGTAAAGGTACGTACGTAGTGTCGATGCAGTCTAGTGTCCGCTTACTTGATTCCTCAGGAACATAGGAAAATTCTTTTTAAAATACTCCGCACCATTAGTAATGTTTTTAACCTTTCCCATTATCGCTTGTTTTGTGCAATCTCTTTTCACACTCCCTTTCTAACACATCAAACGAAACCGTTCCCCATCCCGACCTACCAACCTGCACCAACAAAAATACCATCACTATCACCGCCAACAACGCCACCTATTCCGACGGGGCCAGTTTTCCGATATGAATGACGATGTCCGAGCCGAGGCGATAGAATTGAGCATTACAGCGTGTGAGAAATACGCACAAAACTACGAGGTAAAAGCAATTGTTCAGCACAAATTATTCGTCCACCTTCTTTTTTTCACTGTCCCTGTGAGAAGAAAATCTAATGAAATCCTTCCTTAAATGTGCCTATTTCACAATTCTTTTCCTTCCCTGGTTCTTTCCTCAAACTAACATTTTTGATTTCAATCAGGGGTCGGCAGGATTTATGTTGTACATTTTTTTTTAAACTAGAAGTTTTTGTTTAGAAAATCTAAAAAAAAGCATCTTCTCCTAAAACAAAACCAACGGTTACTAAGTTAAGAGAAAAGTATAGGTACAGCAATATTCTTGTTTTGCAATACTATTTCTCCTATTCTTGGTGATTTGATCCACCATTTTTTGGATCGCGCTGACCCCTGCAAGATTAAACAAAAATTAAACATTACAAACAAAAAAGTTAAAGTGCAAAGTTTGAAACAAAGTCGTTTTGTCGTTTGTTTCCAAAAAAAACATGGTTCCCACCGCCACAGATTGCAGCGAAAACGATCAAGGAGCTGATGGACAAAAAGTTCGGCACCTTTTGGCACGTGGTCGTCGGCGAAGGCTTCGGGTACGAGGTATCGTACGAAACGAAAAACATTCTCTATCTCTTCTTCGGCGGCAACCTGGCGATCGTGCTGTGGAAATGCTCCTAAGCTTTATCAAAATGGAAATATTTCGGTTTGGAGGTTGAAATTAGTTTAATAGAAGGCAAATACAAATTTGTTTATGGAAGTTTAGGTTGGGCATTTAAAAATTAAATGTAATCTTCTTTTGTGTTCTGCTACCATTTACCCAAAAACTTCGCCTTTCCTTAAAACATCAACTTTCCTTTCCTACGCCTACTCTTGTAAAAAGATTCCTAATGAAAAATCGTCTCCCAACCATCGGCACCTCCCAGAGACGAAAATGTATAAAATTGTTAACCTTGTACAAAACCTTCTTATTAGCACATACAACAAAAAATTGTATCAAAACTCTTCCTACCATCTGTACATATGCTGTGTATAGATGTACAGATCCCCCCTGGGTGGTAGGGATTTTATTATTTAAACTCCCATTGGTTTCCGTATTGTAAGATAAATGTTTTCCAATCCAATCATACCAACGTTTCCAAAAAACATGTACAGCAATAAGCAGGAAAAAGGGCGTCACACGATGAAAAGGAAGTCGGCAGGAAATGCTTCCACGGTCGATCCCACGAAGCGGAAAAGCGGATTCTCGTCCTTCCCGTTTCCCGAGCGATTGGGTCCACCCGGTGCAGCGCTTCCTGGTGGCTTGATTTCTCACGTTCTGCAATGCCATTCTACTCCAATCTGCGCCTAACAGCGTCATTGTTGTTTAAAGGACCGATGAAACGATGAAAGATCACAGCGAACGAAATGCTGCCTGTGAGCTCTCTCTTATCTGAACACTGTCTTCGTGCATTCGTTCGCTTTGCTTAGAATTGTAGTGATACTTCTTGAAATGCATTTTCCATATGGTCACTTTTAAAATTCCTAGTTTTAAACATAGCACCGATCGATAGCCAATGATCATTCTTTTGCTCAGCACACTTCTATAGTAAGCAGCACAGTATTTCAGCAGTAAATATCTGCACCAATTTAGTACAGTAATAAAGATGTACATTTATAAGGCATTGTATGAAACAGAATATTCATCGTATTTTTCTCAATAAACCGAAACAAAACCCCGTCATAATTACTCACACAACTAACCGCCACGTGCTAACAATTTTTTGTCAGTTTTATGTTTAGTTTTATTAACATCGTTATGGTTTCAGCATCCGCGATCTTCGAATGGCCGATAAATAGCTGCAATATACTGAGCCGACCCAAACTGGGAACGTTATATATACTTTAAACAAATTTGTTTATGAACTTGCACATCAGACGAGGGTATCAAATTCCATTAGTTAGAGTCTATTTTGTTCTGATTGTTTTTTTTAGTACTGGATAAAACAAAAACGAAACACTTCACTCCACTGCGAACAGTTATTGCAACATCGTCGTTAGGTTTTAGTTTAATGTAAAATTTTATAAAAATGGTCCACGATAATACAAACGAGAGGGGACACTCTGTTCAAACTCGTAGAATCGTTCAAGAAGGGCGACCCGATCGATCTGTTGCCGCTTCCTTCGCTGGCTGCCAACGATGAGTTTATATTTGTCATTTTTGAGCGATCGCGGTTTGGTGCTCGCATTAATTGTGTCAGTAAAATCTACGGGGGCAACATTATTCCTCTGTTATTTTGGCACTTTTTTAATGTATATCTTGTATATGTATGTATGTATATCTATATATATATGAATATATTTTGTTACGTGTATATTTTTTGTCTGCTAAAATCATATTGCTCCAGTCCCACGTGGTTTTTCAATAACATTCATTGCGTTCGAGCCAAAGGCTCCTGAAAATCGGCGTATAAATACTGTACGAATTACGACTCCGGGTTGCATGTGACGGGTTAAACGGGTTTAATAGGATATGGGTCATTGTGGAAAATAGGAATTAGAAATTAAAATGCTGCTAACCCATAAACATAAAGGCAAGCCTGGAAAAGAATCTTTTAACTGTTCATCCAAAAAAAGATTGGAGTACACAATAACCATTCTTAGGGCTGGGTTTGAGAATAGGTTAAATACATTGGTGTGGTGTTCCATTGTGCTACTGGTAAGCCTCGAGGCTTTCGATGCATTCATGATCATGCTTCGCCCATTCAGGACTGTTGCACGTGGGTGATGAGTATTTTCGTTGACATTGCCAGCTCGTACGCACAGCCACGTACCTGCTCCATACTCTGCTGGATGCTTTCGCCCAATCCCTTGCCCTGGGCACCACCCGGTGATCCGCCACCATTGAGCTGAC
>KE525307.1:100562-117172 GCA_000441895.2 Anopheles sinensis | reverse complement strand
CATTGCTGCAAGCGGGCGCACTCCGCCTGAATGAGGTTCGCGTGGTAGTTTAGCTGCTGCAGTGCACCCCGGATGGAGTCATTGGCAATCAGCGAACCGGGGAAGAGACTCATCAGATCGACCACGGCAAGCCGTATCCGTTCCGCACACGGAATGAACGCTTCCCGTTGCGCGAGATCCTTCATGGCGGCAAACAGTTCCTTAATGCGGCGGGCAACCACGTCCGTCCGATGCTTTACCTCCTCAAACGGAGGCATCTGGCCTCCACCACCCGGGGAGCTTCCGTCCGGTCCGACGTTGTGCGACATCATTGTATCCGAGGCACCCGCGGTCGGGGCCGGAGCCATCGAGTAAAGGCTCTGGGTGATGGGTGGTCGGCTTTCATCGGATCGTGGCGCTTGCCGCGTTTCGTACATGCTGACCGGCGTTTTGCGTAGGCCGCAGCTGCCGCAGCCGCCGCTGCCACTGCCGCTGCCGTTGGTGTCGTTTGACGGGATCCGGTCGCAGCATCCGGAGAATTTTCCGTCACCCCTGATGCGCCATTCAAGAGTGTCGAGTCGTTCCGTCTGCAATAAGAAAGTGGTGCCTTGAATAACAACAACCTAATCGAGACCGGAGTTGAACTTTTCCACTTACAACTGCACCTCGGGGTCCTTCGCATCGAAGTGCGACTTGAGCTGACTGTTTTCCGACGCCAGTCGATGGATCATGCTGCGCAGCTCGTTGATGGTCAACTCCTGGTCCTGTATTCGCTGGCGCAACGTTTCGACCTCCACGTTCGAGACGGCCGCGGGAGACGATTTGTTCACTAGGGCCTTTTTTTAGTTGTATGAATTGAAAAGAAATATTGCAATCATTTACAGTAACACCTCGTTTACATCCTCCTGTTTCAACACAGTTTGTAACAAGCGAAAGGAAGAGGTAGGAATCCCGCCGGAATGTGTTAGAGTTTAGAGGAAAAACAATCTAATCTGAGAAGCAAACTTACTTTGCGCACAAGAGAGGCAACAGGTAGATGCAGATGCAGAAGAACGGAACACCACACCCACATGCATATGATGAGAGAACAAGGTGTTATGTACACGTAACATTATGGGTTATTTTTGGTAGAAAAGAAGAGGAAGAAAAGAAGTTCGATGGTTCATGTTAGCCGGGCGATATTGTTATGTTTATTAACCTACGAAACTGTTTGGATGAATCAGTCTACTTTTGGCCACGAAATTCTGTGTAACCTATCGTGTGTAACCATCCCTAGATAACAAACCGGTACCAACCGGTTTCTGCAAACTAGTCATCTTTTTTTCCCCCCTCAAATTCTTTATTCACTTTCATTGCTATAAGGACGGTTTGGAGTATTGAGTTGTTGGCAAATGAGTGTTTTTAAAAAAATATATATAATTACTTCCACAATTTAATTTGTAGTAAAGAAATATAAACAACAAGTATAAGGATAATTGAAAGTATGAATAATATACGTTTAGAGAGCAGACTACCGTTTTGTAGCTGTGGTAATTGTTAGTTCATCATACAACATACAAAGTAAAAACATTTCTTTTTAAATACCTATGTAGAACTATTTGAAACAAAGCACAGTATGTAAGGTTAAAGCAAAATCTAAACTACTTTAAAAACGTTAATGTATTGTCGTTTGCTACTCTTGAATGTCATTTAAATATCAAGCACCTTTCGCCCACTTTTTCCCCAGTCCATTTTTGCTGGTTTTATTCTATTCTATTTGTTATCGCGTGTTAGTAGTTTAACGTAGAGAATACGTTATTCGTTTCGTTTGATCTAAGTGTCGATTTCTTCTCTTTCCGGCCATTTAATGGCCTCGCTGAGACTACGAAGTTGTTCGAACTGGAGAAAACAGTATATGCCCTAAAGTCGATGATTGGATTGAAAAACGTCACGGCACACGATGAGCAACATTGCAAGCAACATAAATTGGCCACCACCACCACCACCACCACCTTCGTCGGCCATTCAACCGAAGCTGTTGTTATGATTGAGTACGGATTTCTTCTGGCGCATGAGAAACTTTACCTGTTGCGCGACCGGTGCCAGCGCGGCATAGTCATCGTCGGACGCGACGGCATCGTAGAGCGGTTCGTCGTCGGACAGGTTCGAATCGCGGGCACCCGGCATCGAGGAAACTTTCAGCTGCGCCAAGCCCGCCGGAAGGGGACCATCGATTGGGCGCAGGTTGGCCATATTCTGCCGCCGGTGCGCATCGAGCAGGACGTCCATCAGCAACCCGGCGAACTCTGGCTGACTGAAGCGGGCCAACTTTTGACGGCCCTGCATCACAAATGGGGAAAAGAGAGGAATGAAATTCATTCTAATAAATTGTAAAACGCCTACTACGCTGATGTGCGTACCTGATTTCTGGTGGCACTTAGGTGTGGATTTGTGGGGAGAAACGGCACGGCACCCGATTCGGGATTCAGGGCGCTGGTCGCCCAAATGGCCTCCGTCTCCCGGCGGTCTACCTCGTCGTACAAGTCCATGACCAGCTCTTCAAACATCCGATTCGGCACGAGCTGTAGTTTCCCGCGTGCGATTTTCAATTGTTCACTCATTTCCTTCTTTGACTGATCAGGAATAAGCAGATGCTGGCCAGCCTGGAAATACCATTACAAGCGTTACTTAGTCGTCCATTGGTCTTGTTGTTGAAATTTCGATACGTACCGCATGGTTCGGTTTTTTACCGATCAAAAAGAACGTCAACCGATCGGTCACCTCGTACATGGCCTCCAGCAGCCGCTCGGCGATCACGCTGTTCTTCGCCTGTCGCGCCAACTCCAGCGGACTGTTGCCTTGGGCATCGTGTGCGGTCACGTCCGCACCGTACACCAGCAACAGCTCGATCTGCGACAGTTGCCCCGATTTTACGGCCACATGCAACGGCGTAGAACCTTTATCCTCGTGAAAAAAGTTCGGGTCCGCCCCTTGCACCAGCAACCGTAGGGAAGTTTCCAAGTTTCCCGCCCGCACGCTGGCGTGCAGCTGTTTGCTCAGTTCCAGCTCCAAACTGCTGCCCTCCTCGACCTGAAAGCTCGGCTTCAGCACGTACGCCAGGTTGACGTGCTTGGCGCGGATAAAGTCCGCCTTCGTCGGGTGCACGGCATCTTTGGGTGTTGGCTTACGCTTTAGGTTCTTCGGCGACACCGAGTCTAGCAGCAGGTGCTCCCAGACACTGTTCGCACCGTGGGCATTCAGTTGGTTGACGAAATTCAGCACCGACACCTGCCAGCTGCCCTGGCGGAGCGATTTCACCTGGGAAATGTGACGCCCGAGGCTGCGATGGATCGAGCAGCAGTCGGCGCACAGCAGAATGCCACGGTTGATCGACGCCCACGATGGATCTGGCCAAAGGGATGATGTGAGTCACGATCTCAACTCCAGTGCATCGCAATTGGATGGAAATCACTTACCTGCACCGCCACAGTCACCACAGACGTCCGTTTGGATGCGCGATTTGGCACGTGACATTATTTTTGTTTAAAAATCTGTTCCTGTTTTTGGATAATACTGCTCAGTGTACTTTTTTTGTTTAATATTAGGTTCGTAGGATTGTCCGAAAAGAGGGTTCGCTAAACTTGGAGCGGCGAAGATAGGCGAAGGTTACTAGATCATAGTTCAAAACAGCTTTTTCCGATAAACCCGTTTCTATGCCTAGACGAGTGCGTCCTCCATGAACCGGATTTGGGTGAAAATCGCTTTCGTGGAAAACAGGTTGCCCGAGAAGATGAGGCAACAGCAGGAACGGCAGAAATGGTGAAGCCAGGAGCGGCGAACGGCATTAGTAATGAAAATTGGTACACTTTTCTAGATCACTGGTCCCAACCATTGAAAACAATCACCGAACTAAACTGCTGCACCCACGCACGCTCAAGCCAACGAAAGTAAACCGTGATTCTAGACAGAAGAGGGCGATTCACGTACCGCAATAGAGGTCGCCATATTTCAAGCTATTCCTTTGCTTCCTTTTTCATCACTGTTCTATGTTTAGAAGCAGGGAAAAAGACTGAAAAACATTTGACATGTTCTCGATGCTGAAGCCGCTCCGCCCTTCTTTCTAGCCCTTTCCTCGACCACAAACGTGGGCAGGGTTGGGTACTGGACAACTTTCAAGTATGATTTGGGTGGCAATTTTCCCATGGAATGTTGTTTGAATAGATGATTTTCAATCCCATTTAGAACACAAGTTCTATATATTTTCTTTACATTGACCTCTTCATAGGCAAATTCACAAAGTAGCTCTATTTTCCAACGAAATAATTTAAATGCCCACTACAACCCTGCAGTGGATGAAGTTGACAGCTGTTCATGTTAAATTTGTAAACATCACCGGCCTTCGCGGCACATGTTGTTGTTTTCGGCGGCGATTTTCGATTGTGATCATCGTTGTTTAGCAAAATGTCTCTAAAAACACTCTACACTTCCATCGCGTGCAATAGAACCCCGGAATCGCTCGATTGGGGTAACGATGGGCTGATATACTTTGCCGCTAATAATGTTATTGCCGTGTTTAACCCTCAGGTACGTAGGCGGCTCACTTCGATTCACGAAGTTCGGTACAACATTTACTCATGTTTTTGCAGTTCCATGGTTCGGTGAAAATTGTTCGAACACTGTTCGGTCACAAAGCAAGGATTAACGCAGTTTGTGTGATTCGGAACGCGAGCGATTGCCACGGTGGAATTCATCTCGCCTCCGGTTCCGACGATGGGACATGCATCCTGTGGAATACGAGCGAAGGACAATCGTCTTCGCCCGCCCGGTTTACGTTGAGCGGCCATGGAGGAGGCGTAACATCGGTCGATGCTTACGTTGATGCATCGAACAGCTTGATCGTAGCAACCGGTTCAGTGGATAGCACGATCAGATTATGGCACGCGATTGATAATGAATTTGTCTGCTCCCAAACCATCGACTTACGGACGGGACTAACGTTTGGCCTCAAGTTGTTCACTTTGGTCGGCTCTAACGCAACCATGCTGGCGTACAGCACCGACACGGACATGGTGAATCTGTGCGTTTCGCAACCGGACGAAGCCCAACCGGAGGCTGGGAACAAATTTGTGCAAATAGAGCAACTGCGCGGCCACGTGGATTGGGTGCGTGGGCTAACGTGCACCCGGCTGCCGGAGAGTGATGATTACCTGCTGGCCAGTTCGTCGCAAGATACATTCGTACGGTTGTGGCGCATTTCGCCAAGAAAAACGCTGACAGCACAGAAAGCGATCGAAGAGATTCAGTTCGATGAAGATATAACGCTCGAAGAGCGAACTTTCACGGTGGTAGGAAAAGACGGTGGGAAGTACCATTACGCCTTATCGTTGGAATCGGTTCTACAAGGCCACGAGGGTTGGGTGTACGGTGTTAACTTTTGCATGCGAAACAACCAACTGCAGCTGTTGTCCAGTTCCATCGATAAAAGCCTCATCGTCTGGACACCGTCGGAGAGTGGCGTTTGGATGGAAAGTGTCCGCGTCGGCGAGGTCGGTGGATCTTCGTTAGGGTTTTACGGTGGAAAGTTTTCCCCGGTCGGACGATCCATTATCGGGCACGGTTTCCAGGGTAGTTTTCATCTGTGGCACGAAGATACGGAGCAGCCGGGCCTGTGGAAACCGGGAATCATCATCGGTGGACACTTTGGCGGTGTGCGCGATCTATCGTGGGATCCCACCGGGGGGATGTTTCTCATGACCGTGTCGGCGGACCAAACCACACGTATTCACGCTCCTTGGCGCTCGAGGGCGACGACGGCGGAAGAAACTTGGCACGAAATAGGACGCCCGCAAGTGCACGGTTACGATATGCAGTGCTTGACCCTTTTGTCACGCTATCGTCTCGCGAGTGCGGCGGAAGAGAAGATAATACGAGTCTTTCAGGCACCGTCCAACTTTGTACAGAACTTTCGAGCTTTGTGCCGCGTGACGGAAGACCCGGAAGGTGACTCGATTGTAGAAGGTACGTTCAACGGACAAACCGGTCCGGTAACCAATTTATAAGAGCCTTCTTTTCCCTGCTATTTTGTAGGTCATCCAATGGGAGCATCGGTACCCTCACTCGGGCTGTCCAACAAGGCGGTATACGAGGTAGAACAACCGGAAGCGGACACCAGACACATCAAGGATATGTATCCGGAACATTACTTCAACCCCGTTTCAATGGATGTACCGCCGGCGGAGGAAACATTGATGCAGAACACGCTCTGGCCAGAAATTCAAAAGCTCTACGGACACGGCAACGAACTGTACTCGATTGCTGCCTCGTCCGACGGAAGTCTCATAGCGTCCGCGTGTCGTGCGACTTCGTCAGACCATGCGCAAATTTTACTCTGGTAAGAGAAACCGTGAATTCACAAGTAGGCCATGGCACTAACTTTTCATTCATTTCGACAAAGGGACACACAAACGTGGCGCATTGTCCAACAGCTGGCCGCCCATCAGCTAACGGTCACGCAGCTTTCCTTTGCACCCAACGATCGACTGCTGTTGGCCGTCTCGCGTGATCGTACGTTTTCCGTGTACGAACGCGAACAAGACGGGGGCGATTTTAAGCAGGTGATGCGTTCGGATAAAACGAACGGAGTTCATACGCGCATCATCTGGTGTTGCGACTGGTCGCACGATTCGGAAACGTTCGTGACGGGCTCTCGTGATGGTAAAGCGGTCGCCTGGAGCCGTCCGCATGCGGAGGGAACCGATGGTCAACGAGGGTGCTTCACGTCGAACCGGGTGCTTGAGCTCAAGAATGAGTCAATAACGGCGGTTGCTTTCGGCCGCAAGAAGCTGGCCGACGATCGTTATCTGGTGGCGGTTGGCTTGGAGAAGGGTATCATCAAGCTGTACGCGTTGGGCCAGTGGAATTTGCTGCTGAACATCGATCAGTCGTAAGTGTGCCCTCCCTATAACCTGTTTTCTGTTCTCTAGTAGAGGTAGTTAACCTTTTCTCGTTTCATTTTAGATACGCTCAACATCAGACCGTTCAGCGTTTATCATTCCGGCCACACGTTGATGACCATCAACTGGCGAGCTGCGGTGATGATGGGTTGGTTCGTGTTTACAGTATAGAAGTGTAAGCATAAAGTAAAACCATAAGATCATATTATTTGCGGAATGAAATAAATACCTAAAAAACGATACAAAATAGTGTTAAAGTAAATTTTTTATGCAGAACACCATCTACGGCGTTCCACTGAAGTATTCTTTATTCAGTGTCCCTTTCAACCACACTCAATCCTCACCTTTCATCTAATATCCGAAACGATGGTGCTTCAGTTCGGTCCAACATTGCTGTTCGCACCGGCGAATGGCTTCGATGTCGGGGACACCTCGTAGCCCTCGTCCTCGTTATCATCCTTACTATTTTCGTGCAGGAGAACGTACTCGCGCGTGCTGAAACCAAACTTGAGCACATCCTTCTCGAACAGCTCGAGGTATCGCTTCGGTTCGATTTTCTTATTGTTAACAAACGTCCCGTTGGCCGACTCGAGATCGATAATGTACGGTCGGACGCGCTGGCTCATACTTCCGTCCTCTTTCTGGTACGGCACCAGGCGGTATTGAAACACCGCGTGCTGCTTCGAGCACGAGGGATGATCGACCGGCAGATCGCACACTTTCCGATCCCGCCCGATCAGGTACGCACTCTGCCGGTGGATGTAAAGCGTCGGCAGGGCCTGTTCGCCCTTGAACGGGTATAGGCGCCAGCGACGTTTCGGTTTGCGAGCTCCCGGTGGTTCGGCGTACGCTATAACGGTGCCGTTTACTTTGTTCGTTTCTTCCGTCAGCTTTCCGGACAGTTCAAAGTTGGGTTTTTGCTTCGGCGGTGGCTCCGAATCTGACCCGGGTTCTTCCTTTTTAACGACCGTACGATCTTCCGCCTTGATTGTCCGGGGAACGTGCGGTTTCCCGGGTTGTTGGGAATCAGCGTTTCGACGACCGCCACCCCATTCGAACTGATCCTCCTCATTGTCTTGTCCCGGTCGGAATGGGGCTCTTCTTGGTCCTCTTCCCATCGGTGAACGATCCCTACCGCGACGTTGCCCTACGGCGGACTCAGACTGGTTCGCGGAATTATGACTTCTGCTGTGACCACGTGGACTTGAGGATGTTCTTTCGACTTTAACCTCCACTGGTCTACTTCCTCTAGGTGCTTCTCGTTCTCGGTCCTCATTCCGATCGCGACGGTTTCGATCTCGCTCATCCGGTGGACCCCTCCAGTCCCGATTACCACGCTGTTGATCCCGGAATTCGCCACGATTGTCGCGACGTTCTTCCCGCTCGTCGGATGGGTATGGTCGATCGCGGCCACGTTGTTGTTGTCCACGGTAAGCATGATTCGGAGATTGGTTGCGTCTCTGATGTCCCTCGTCGTGTGCTCTCTGCGCCTCTCCCCTTGAACCCGTGTTGTACTTATCATAATTATCAATTCGTCGGTTGTACCCCCGGTCGTCAAAACGATGGCCCTCGTGGTGCTGATACGTTGGGGAGACAGCGGAACGATGCTCCCGACCATTTTTCCCTCTGTTGTACTGCTCGTCGTTGCGAGCAGAAACAGGATGCTGGTGGGCCACATTTTCACCCCCTCGTTTATAATTTTCATCGGAGTGACGACGTCGATCCCTGTACTCGGCTCGTCCACGGCCAGACGGTGGTGATGGGGATCTAGAACGCGCCATAGGAGAAGACCGACGACGAGCGTGTTCTCGCTGCTGACTGTTTTCATCCCGACCTTCCATTCTACTGCTCCGTTGGCTGAAAATGGAACCACAATCGTTATCCCAAGAACTTTTTACGTTATCCTTGCCTACCGATCCTACCTCTTGGAATGCTCGTAGTTTTGGCTACCGGAAACATGACGTCCATCGCCTACACCCGGACTGTCCCATCGTGATGAGGGACCATGTTGTTTCAACAGCCTCTCCTCCCTGTCATGCCGCGGCGGCACTTCCGGCGACAGCTGTCGTCCCCGCGGTAAACCACGGTCATCTTTTGCTTCCTTCCCGGTGGCTCGCTCCTCCGAATGCTGCGGCTGCGGTTGTTTTCGATGCCTTCGAGACGAATGTTCCGACTCGTCGTCACTTTTCTCCTCACTCTCCACATCCTCCGACAGATGTCGATGTTTCTTGTGCTTCTTGGATTTCTTGTGTTTCTTGTGCTTTTCATGTTTCTTTTTCTTCTCCACGGACTTGCCGCCACTGGTTCGTTTCGGGGCCTTTCTATCACGGCCCGTGTCGTCTAATTCACTGCTGTCTTCGCTGTTGCTGCCATCGGAATACATTCCAGACACTACACTTGGCTGCTGTTGGGATTTACACTCTCTTATTCAGTTTTCAACACTTGACCAGCTGAACTGTTTTGCAAGAATGCTTATCGTCAGAGATGGCGGTACTACAGGCTGTTTTTAGTTTGCGAGGGGAAGGGACTGACAGCAGCGATAGTAGATTTGTTTTGAGTCACTGGCAAGGTTACTAGAACAAAGCATTATTTACTTCAGCTGCTCCAAACGTCACTAAATTCTTATGTTTTATGTAATTTTCAAATTATTGTACTGTTTTAGAATTATCTTAAACACTTGCCTTTTAAAAAGTGTCTAATATAATTGATTTTTCAGACCAAATAACTCCGAGTGAACTAACCTTCTGTTGAACTAGCAACTTTGACAAAATGTAGTGATGGAAAAGAAAATCCTTTCGATACTCGATTCTTTCACATTAAATCCGTCATATCATGCGAGAATAACCGATTTGCAACTCTAAACTGTAACGTAAACCTAGGGGTAATCGACGTCCTTCTATTTTTCGTTCGATTCCAGTACACTGAATTCAATCACATCGTGTACATCGACGTTGTTTCGTACCTGATCCGACTTTCAGCGTGTTTGAATCGAGTTCAAATAAAATCTGATAAAGTCTGAATCAAATCAAATTCAATCAATCAAACAAATCGAATTTGATTAAAATCCTAAATGAATCTAATCTGATTAGCATCCGTCAAATGGGACTCAATCCACCAGTATCCGTCAAAGGATCGAGTCTTTGGATCTTCGGAATTCTGCCAACACTAAACCAGTCGTCAGTTTGATTTCAATCGTATCGCACGTCGATGTAGTCCGCTGCTTAGATTTGGTGTCGGTTTTCTTCAAACCGTGGAGCATCTAGCATCAGTCAAACGTAAAGCATAATTGTGCGGTGTTGCGTTTGCGTGAATGTGGCGAAACGAACGGAGAAGCAATGGTTTGTCGAGCCTGACAGTAACGCCGTGTTGATACTATATGATTGAGCTAATATCGGTTCCAGCATTAACGAGTGAGACTGCGGATATAGCCTCTTTTCCGCAAGGATCCTTGCGCATTCAAGGCGTCCCGGACGAAGTGATTTCCGGTGAAAAGCGACTGAATCAATTAGTGTCCATTTCATCCTCTTCAGCATTTGTGATTCGTGATTTCTTTTCCACAGTGGGGGCTAGACATGCGCGTATGCAAGAGAACGAGCGAAAGGTTCGAGCAGCACGAACGGGATAGTGAATGATGCAGAAGAGGGTGTGCGTTTGATGGTGGCTCCTTTTTAGCGGTGTGTTGGTGGTGACTTGAAAATTTTTAATTTCGTTTGTCAAGGTTCCTAGTGGAAAGCTAAGCTCCACCCAAGATCAGCCAACGTCGTTGACGGGTCATGAGATGCCATCGAGTCGCTCGCAAATGGGCATTGTTGTGTGTTGTTTTTCCGGTTTAGAGTGAAGAAATTATGCTTTCCGTGCGTGTATAAGCATTTCAGTTACTCCGTGAAATTGTGGTGGATGTCGATTACCCAAAACAACACGGTTCTTTCGTTGGTGAAACACCGCAGAAGACTGGTACACCAGCATCAGTGTGTGTTCAGTGCCACGAAATGCTGGTGCAGCTCTGCAGTGAGCCACAGTGCAATGCGTTTCCGATGTTTCACTTTCTAGCAGTGGCACATCCGTAAGTTCTTTTTTATTAATTTTGTCTCTATCTGCAGCGAGCCAGTGTTGTTCCAGCCGTACTTTGTGTGTTTGAATCGTGTAGCTAAACGTATGTGCGTCTCTCGGGTGGGCTTTTGCTAGCAGTGTTGAAAGTGTGGAAAGAAGAAAACTTACACCGTTCTGCAGCAGGAAATCTCGACACCGTAACTGCACCGTAGAGACACGATCATCTTTCCAGTGGTAAGTTAACCCTTGCATGCTCGCAAACAGAGAATGAGGCCATCGCAAACAACCGACCT
This sequence comes from Anopheles sinensis, assembly GCA_000441895.2. Classification (NCBI taxonomy): domain Eukaryota; kingdom Metazoa; phylum Arthropoda; class Insecta; order Diptera; family Culicidae; genus Anopheles; species Anopheles sinensis. Next base: position 105,918 of record KE525307.1, on the reverse strand, counting down.
TTTTTCTCGCTGGCGTCCGGAAAGTCCCACGAACGGGAACGTTGCATCACTTCCCAGAATTTGTTGGTTCCGTTTTGTGTGCATCCTTCGTTTGGTGAGATTTTTCTTTACGCTAAATTTGGCGAATTGTCGGTTATTTCCTTTGTATCGATTTCTTTCGCAATCCATCGCGACAACGGGAACTTTGATTGCTTTGATGTTGCTATGCGTTCGTTGTGTTGTTTTGACTGGAAACAGGGCTGTGTTCCACTGCGTACTACAGTTTGTAGTTTGTAAACAATGCGTACTACAGTTTGTACAAATGTCGCTTTCCGTTCTTATTTTTATTCCTGCAATCCGCTTTCAAACGCTCGAATGTCTCAATCTTCTCACCCCCCCAGAAAGCGTTAGGGCTTTTTAGCCCTGTGGCATTGTGCTGTGGTGATATCTGAGAACTTGCATATCATGTTACCCTCAGCTGCCCTCAAGGTGTTTGTCGCTGCCGAAGTGAACGCATGTTTATCAATGGTAATAGTTTCATTGGACAATCGCATGCCTGTCGGAGCGGTAAATCTGGTTTTTAGCGATCCGCGCCTATAGGGGCTCACTCGAGACAGGATCATTCTACCACTTTATATTTACTCCTGTCTAGAGGTGTGAGGAAATCCATGGGCCAGGGATCCTTTTGTACCCCGGTTTAATGTTCTCTAAGAAAAAAGAGGGTAGACCTTCGTTAAAACAATCACGTCCAAACAAGATGATGGGAAATATGTATTTAAAAGTGAGAAAAGGAATGGAATAAGATTAATAGGACATCATATTTCTTCGGAAGGGACCTACAAAGGGTCTTCTCGGTACGGTGAGAACGTTTGACAGGTATAGCTTAAAGGGGCAAAAGGGGTTTCGATTCGATCACGTGATCGAAAAACGACCAGAAACGAACGTAAAATTGTTCGTCAATACACGGTCCAGTTCGAGTGCACGATCCAGTTTAAATGGCCAAACGGATTGGCATCGAATCGATTTAGCATCGAGAAACACACATACACACACTCTGCTGCCAAATGCATGCACCTCAACTCAACCATCGCTTTTTAAGAATCGGGTTTATTGTGGCCCTCGACGACGACGACGACGACGATGGGAGGGTTGTGGGAAAAACTCATCCCAATCTAGAATCTAGTCTATATTGCCCGGCAAATGCGTCCGACGAACGATGGGCTCCCCAGCTCTCGTGCGAGGGTTAAACATGGCTGGAACCTAATTGAGTTTCTCATCGTCTAATGTCAGGGGGTAAGATATGAGGCCACCAAACGAGGACACGAAGCAGGAGAAGGTTGAAATTGGCGACGAACAACCGCGAGTGGACGTTATTGGAACGAACGAAACAATATCGGTTTTGGCCCACACGGAGGTGTGTATTTTCGCTTAGAGCATTAGAAGGGAGACGCGATCTGCAGACGATTGGGAACTGGAAGTTCGAGGTGGATAATTTAGCAATCGATAGCTAAGCGTCGCTTTATCAATTGATCATCCAATTGTCAAAACATTACGGCTACATAGAATGTCATAACAATGCCTCGTCAACGGTAATTGAAAACCGAATGGTATAGCGATTGTGATTAGAAAAAAAGGCTGAAACGACAGTTCTTCAGTTGATTAATTGTTTTATGCTACTTGCAGAGCACGTATGAGAGTTCGTGAAGTTCGTCCCAATTTTACAAATAAAAGATTCTGGAAGCTCTGCACTTATCTACGTTTGTCTTATCCAAGGCTCTTTCTGCTTCCGCTGTCTCCTTCCGGATCTTATATCTTTGGTTCAGTGTTGGTGCTATGATAACGAGACTTAATGTTGCCTTTTTTGAGTTCCGTTATCAACTGTCGAAGGAAGGAAGGAGAAAATATAAAGCGGTATGAATAAGTCATAAAAACATTCAAGCATAGTTTATACCAGACTTGTAGTGATATGTAGAAAGGATTTCTTTTTAAATTAATTCAGGAAGAACGATATGTATGAGAAAGCATTTGAAATCTTTCATCTATCATCATACACGATGAACTTTCCATCCCTTCGTTTATTCCTTTTTTTTATTTTAATCTCATTATCGAACAAAGCCTTCCGTGGTTTGCGGTTGGCTTCTGCTCTTTTGGGTCGAAAAATGTGAGCCCAGGAAATCCCGGAACAGATCCTGTAGCAGGAAGGATTTACGCTCAAGAGCCCACTTTCTTGTATGCACATCAATGACTTGATGACGTAGGTAGAACGCGTCACAGAACGAACGAACTCTCGAAACTGAAAATGAGTAAGGTTTCGTTGTGAAACTGCTTTAATTGCTGCCCTTCTTTCTTTTACGCGCCCGGAAGAGGTCACCGGGAGGGAGAGGAAGTGGTTGATTTCCGTTCTGGTGCAATGCCTTTCTAAGAGGATGGAGAGCAGAATTTCAAGAGGTGCAGACACGAATAGAGGACGGGCAGGACGCCAGAAGTTGAGGGGGAGATAGACGAAACCGATTTTCGCAAACTCCTCCCCACTCCCCCCGGGTGCAACGATGGCGCCGGGTTTTTGTTTTATGCTTCCCGGGCGGCGGCACACATCTTGACGCCACCTCGAGACCACCACCACCGTTGTGATTGTGTGATTGTTTCGGTACGGTGACAGTTTCCTCCATTCTGCGGCACGGCACTGCATTATTTGGGTGTTCCGTGTGTGTGTGAGAGAAACTGCAAAGTGGAACTTGCCGTTGAAATTAGGATAAAATGGTGGGACTGGTTTCATCGGAAGTTACCCTTATTTTTAAGAAAAGAACACATAATACACCTGCAGATTTTAAACTTTTGAACAATGTAACATTAAAATAATGAAAACGAGATGACATCAAACCCATCCGTCCCAACAAGAAAATATGGAAAAGTGTGATTTTTGTTTCGTTTTCAAGATAAAACGTTACAGCGGGAATCCCAACGCAACAATAATGTCGTTTATGCATTGTTTTGCTACCGTTGTTCGGAAAGGTTTCGTCGTACCGGTGCAATAAAAAAGGGTTCCTTTCACCACACCACACCGACCACCATTGTTTCGCTTTTCCCGATAAAAAATGTGCCATTCTTGCCTCTTTGGCCACTTCCGACGGAAAATACCACCTACGGAGCAAAAACCACTCTTGAGTTTGTGGTCTTTTTTGTTGCCGCCTCGGCTGCTGCAGTTAGTTGTGTGACTACTACTTACTTATCCGACTTTACGACACGCGGTAAACTTTCACCCACTCCGTCGAAGGGAGAGAGGGGGGTGGTTGCGGTGTCACCTGGTTGCGCGGAGATTGGAAGGAAGGTCGGTGTTAAAGGTCACTTGTGAAAGCTTGGAATGTGTGCACACCAGCCAGAACTGGGGGAGGGAAAACACTTACACTTTTTAACCTTTTTTGTGAGGATTTGTTTGGCTTCTCTAAAATGTGACTTGTTGTTTGAAAAATGTACCATTTGTAAATGTCGAGGAAAAATTATGAAAAATATTCATCGCGAACATGTGTCACTATCCATTTCATTCGGGTTAGTATTAACCGGTTCAGATCTCTAGATGGCCAATTGTGCTAGATTCATAAAATTACACCTAATCAGGTCGCAATGTCACTTCCGTTAAATGGGTGCATAATTGGTTTGTTGGAGGCTATGAAGAGTGATATCGCAACATCCCAACCTAATCGAATGGACGCCCTCCGTTTCCTTACGCACAGGATATGCTGGAGGACGCATCCACAGTTACTCCCTTTTCCTCCGTACCTTTTCCAGCCCGGGGTTCGAAAGGAAAAGTTTGTCGTAAATAACTGATCATCGTCGCTGATGATCGACGCCTCTCCTCTTCCATCGGTTGATTACCAGCTTCCGTGGACGTGACCTACGCCGGAAGATGTTTCACCAAAGAGAGGGAGAGAAGGAGGGAGAAATTGTTTTCACTTCTTTCTGTGGAATAATTAGCGCCTTGCCGAGGAGTAGAGAGAAGGTGAATGAGAAGCAGCGAAAAATGATCGAGCAGTTAATGAGTGTGTGAGCATGACCGCAATGTTTCTTGCTTCTTGTCCACAACACCAAGGATACACAACGCACGAACAAGGGAAAGCACACAACACTCTTTCGCTTCGACGGGGGGAAAGGGAACGCGTGGAAAAGTTTATGTTTTAATGCGCACGTTGTCGATGATTTGAGGTCGGTGCTGGAGAAAAGTCTCGTCGGTGCATTTTAAACACAATCATGAAGAAGAGAAAGGAACACCGTCGAAGGAAAGGAAACTTTATGGGGTGATCATATTGATCATGATGATGGTAGTGTTGATAATTGTGATGATGAACTTGCACTCGGTTACCATCGGCATCGCTTCAAGTGATCCGGAGTTTGTTTCGGAGACGAAAAAACGTAGAAGCAAAACCGAGAACAACACTTTTGTTGGTCACTGTTGTTTGGCGGGGCTGGGAAATGCTTTTGTGCAACTTTTAAATCCATTTCGGGTCGCTTTACTGTTGTGTATGCAAGCGTGGGTCATAATTACACTCACTGTGTAATTTTCACTTTTCACCACCAGTCGGCCGGCCGGCCTGCAAATGAAGCGAGTGTGCGAGTTTGTTTGTAAAACCGGTGAAATAAATTGTACGTACAAAATTAAGAGCGAAAGTTGACGGTGGGTTTTATTTTCCACCCCTTTAGGGGACGCAAAAAAAGGTGGTCCATTGCCGGTAAAGAGAGAGAGAGAGGGAGAAAAGCCAAAGGCTAAAGATAATGGTACGCGGCGTGAAGAAAATGCGCCGAAAGCCGGGAAAACGAATCGGTTACCTACCAGGTGGGCATTTTGCTTCACTTTTTCGCGGAAAGGAAAATAAATTGAATATCATTATTTGCGGATGAAAGAGGTTGTATGCAGGAAGCGAAAAGAGCGAAAAAGGCGGTCTGTCGGTTTGTTTTACCTTTTGCCGAAAGCATGGAAAAAATAAGGTTGAGGGTCAGGGTCGCAATCGCGGTGGAAAAATCAAACACTCTTCCCCCTACCTTGCCCTCTCTCATCTTGCTTGATGTGAAATTTTCTTCATTTTAATTTGGAAAGTCGGCTGGCTGCCTGTAAGGGGAGGGAAATGATAAACCCCGGGGTTCAGTGGGATACTGGTTTGGTAAAGAACGGAAAATTGGGAAATAGCTTCCACGCTCACCAGATGGTGTGTTGTACCCTTCAGAAGCTTTTCCTTTCCACTTTGCCGCCAGCAATCAAGCGTATTTAGTCAAACATATTTTGTTATATCTTATGGAAACTTTATCGCTGGGATTTAGGGTTTTCTTTTGACGAAACTTTGCTTCCTACATTTCGATATGAGACTTCCATCCTACCTAAAAGATT
>KE525307.1:87805-98520 GCA_000441895.2 Anopheles sinensis | reverse complement strand
CTGATGGGCTTTCGTAATACCTCATTCGATTTTGTACCGTCATCTCTACCCTCCCCTCATCCTCCCCCTATGACTTCGTGTGGTGGTCATTATCAGCATGGTTCAAACCCGCCGCATCCTCACACTCACGTCACTACCGACTCGTCTTTCTTACCTTCGGCATACGTGAAGAAGGCGTTGATCACCACCCAAAGAAGGTCGGCGAACGATGGAGGGACTGGTTGTTATTTTTTTTCTAGATCCGTTCCGTCCGAACTTCGCCTTCTGATAACAAGTTCAGTCGTCTAGCATTTTTCTACTTATAATTGAATGTCGGAAAGGACCCTTACGCTTTAAATGGAGTGATAAGGAAAGAAAAAAAACGCTAAGAAATGAATGATCGTGTAGAGCGAACTATTTTTCCCCCGCATCTCTAGAACGATCTCTGTTCTTTTATTATAAAACATCAAAACTGATAAGATACTCAAGTAATTATTAAGTAAATTGTTTTGATTCGAATCCTTTTTATGAGTTCTACTCTACTGACGCACTAGCTCTTCGCCATTCGATCTTTGGTTTAAAAATCTACGTCTGGGTCGATTATCATCGCTGCCTTCAATTGGAGCGCACCCTCGACCATCGAGTGGCTTGTTTTCCCTTCCCGAGCTTGGAACGCATCAATTTCTCGCGATTATGTGCTCGATGAGTGATGGATGCTTTATTGCACCTTCTTTACTCTGCTGTCATAACAAGGGGCATGTTGGCTAGCGAGAAGGAAAAGGCACAGAATATGATGGCATTAATCACAACACGCTGATTCTATTTTGGTTGTTGGAAAAGAGACGTGGCAAACAGAAGATTGAACTTTGGCGGCTGCCATTATTGAATGAAAGTCTTCGTTTTTCCTTCCCACGTTGTTTTAATCCTCTTTTTTTGATGATACAAATCTGTTCTTTGGCATAAACACTTCGGAACATGCCTAGTCCCGTTTAGCAGCTTTCTAGGCATTTTCCCTTTGGCGTTGCTTTTAGTGAGGATTCGAAATCACGCTGTGAGTGTTCCAACGCTCATGACTCGATTTTCTAACCGTCGTAACCAAGCGGGTGTTTTGGATTTAGAAGCATCAATAAAAGTCAACTGCATGTTGGAATGCGATCGATTACAGTTTCAATGTCCGCCAGAATCGTGGTATAGGGCAGTCAGACCTCCGGTAGTATTCTCGTTACTTATGCATTGTAAAATCCATCCCTCCTTTCCCTTTCGTCGATTCTGCGAGGGTAAACCCTGGCTATAGTAAACTCAATTGACTAACTGGTTTGACATTGCATTGCGGGGGTTTGCATGTGCCGTTAAGAAACGTGCTCCTGGAAAATCGATTTTCCACCGAGCCGCGGGAGGCAGCGTTTAGCTCGAACAGAAAATCGCTTGGGAAAACGCGGTGGGAAAGAGCGTTCGGAAACGACGACAACAAACCCCGAGGAGGACATAAATAATGCTCTGGTCGGTTCGTGGCTGATAGTGATCGCCCGTTTTTCCCCAACATCGTTTGTGAAAAGGGCGTAATGGCTGGAGGCTAGTTTTTCCGCCCCATACAGCCCCATACGATGCTTTCGTGTGGTGGTGGTTTGGTGGGTGGCTTAGGATTGATGATGTGTTCTCAGCTGTCCGGTTTCCGAGTCGAGGGTAAGGGCTTGCAAACTGGAGGCAACATCAAACGAAATTTTCCACCGAACTGGGTCAAATAAACAGGGCGCACTGTTTGTTTGCGAGTGCAATATTGTGTGCTGGGTCTGATATATTTTGTTTTTTCCTTGCCCGTGTTGTGCTCTCATTCCCACCCACCAGCATCGTTCGCTGCAACAACGTGTGAGTCGTCGAGTTTTCCGATGCCAGCAGCTCGTTGGTGGCGGGAATTTCGTGATAAAACCCTTTCTGCCAATATAATCGGCTCATAACAGTTCTGCACCCGTTCCCATGCCGACGGTTGGTGGAGAGTTGAGGGGTGAAAAGGAAGTTAAACGCCGCAAAATGGGTGCGGTGTACCACTAAGAGCATGTTTGACATGATTAAGGTTAGAAGACACTTCAGTCAAGTGCGAAAAAGAAGGTTTACTTGCACAATTTAATCACCTTAATCAAGAATATTTCCAATGCATACTTTTTCCTAAATTTTACTATGTTTGGTTTGATATTAACCTCCTTTTTCGCCGATAAATCAATCTAAATTATTCTGACCACATGGTCTTCCCCGGGAAAACATGCTGACCAGATCAAGGGCAACGTGTAATTTTACCCTTCAAGGTCAGGGTCAATGCAAAATCTTTCGTTTACTTCATGCCGTAGTAGCGAGCACCACGCGAGATTTGGAAAAAGTAACGCAAACGTGTAAACGAGCATCGCATAATGTTAATTTATTCCCTTCTGCAACCCGATAGGCGTTGAAGGGCTGAGGGTTTCCCTTTTTCTTTATTTACGGTTTGTTGTCCAAACATCGAGCAGCGCAGTGGTCGGAAAATTGTGCTCCATTTTTTGTTGTTGATATTTAGGGTTATTTTATTTATTTTCTCAATACGGTTGGCGTGGCGTTGGGGGGTTCGACCGTTGCCTTGGAAATCGTTTGTTATTTTGGTTACGTTTCGGTTCTAATTGCGGTGCCTATGCTGGGAATGTGTGCGTAAAAGGTTTCGATTGATTGCGGGAAGAAAATGAAGCATAAAATTTATGGCCTTTTTGTCGTTTATGCGGATTTTCACAGTCGATTTTTGATGCGTGCCACCAGAATGGTGGGAAACTTGTTGACTAACATGCGTCACTGGGTGGAATTCTTGCGCAACGCATGTTTACTCACCGTTTTGGACGGTGGAATGTTTTTTTTTAAATTAGCCACAGTCGATATCCTGTTTACATTCGTTACAATGTAGTTTCCTTGCTAGTATGATCGAATTGAGTTTTACAAGAATAAATGTCAATTTAACTAACAGAAGGAAATTATTCAACTAATTTGGTTTTATACAGTTGGATGACGAATAGTATTCTACCGTGTCGGTAGCATTATTGATTTTTCCTTCCGTCTCGATTCGTTGGGGTGCGGCAGCGCAGATAGATGTCAACGACCGACTGGCCAGCCCCTTGCACGTGCACCTCCAAAATAGCCAACTCGAAGCCGTTTGTTTTTTCACGGTCAATGGCCACAACACAACTCGTTAGGAAGCGTTGTCGCCCATTTCAACCCCTCGGGCGTCGACGGCCATGATGGCATTTCGTGCGTGCGAGTGACCGGCGATTCGAACTTGATCGTGAACTCGATCGCGCACGATCGAAACTACCTTGCATATATTAAGCTAACTACCTAACGACGATTGCCAGCAGGAGATTTCTGTGTGCGGTCCAACTTTTTTGAGAACAAAATGCCGGCTTTCTTTCTAATTATTTTAACCTAACGGAATCCTAAACGCGCGAACGTAAAATAAGCGAAGCTGAAGCATTAGTTGGTTCATTAACTGTGTGCATGTTCTTACAACCCGCCAAACAAACATTCTTCGTTGGGTTTGTTTTTCTGCTTTCGAGTCGCGTGAATTCCCCCCGATTCATCATGTTGAAGCGTTTATCTGGAAGGTGTTTCAGATGATGATTCATCACGAGAAGTGCTGGGTAAAATCTTCGAAGTATGCGTATTTGATGTCATCGACCGATGGCTGGTAAACCCGTGTGTTGAACTCACGTGTCTGAACCGTGCGTGTTTCGAACCGTTTAAGAAAAAACGTTGATACTGTGGTAAAATCCTTCGTTCGTGTCAGAGTTAGAATTACATTTTATCAAGAATAAATTGTTTAAGCTTCATAAACTGACGATGAAATTTGTTAAACTTCAAATCATTTGGAACATTAAATATTGTTTAATTTATTCGACGTGTTGCAGATACTTACTGAAGCGGTGGTGGGTGATACGAGCCATTAAATGTGTTAAGGGGATATCCGAGACCATCTGTTGGTTCGGGAAACTCCCGTGATCTCCTCGAGTATTTCTCGTTTCGACCGATGAGTGGATCAGTTAGGAAAATATGCATATCATGACCGCATCCGCGCCGCCAATCTGTTGTGTTTGCTTTATTTCATCTTTTCCACTTTGTTTTTAGATTCCCCGTTAGAAGTTGCCTTTGTCGAATTATGACGGAGTGGGGAAATTTGTGTGCCTCAGCTTCCACCGTGTTCTTGAAAATGGGGAGTAAGCCGTTTGACAATTGTGAGCGTATTTTTAACCTTGTTTATCACAGCAAACGTCGGCTCATGCGATATCTGCAGGGTTTATTTTTATCCCAACTCTTGCCGCCCAGATGCGTTCCCCTTAGCCGAGCGCGGGAAGATTTGTGTAACCACTTGTCTTCAATTGGCTTAACTGGGTAAGTGATTTCTGTGTCCAGCGAAATCACTCAATCACGAATAAAGGACACGCGAGAGAAACATCGTTGGATGAACGAAATGTAAGGGTGTTCCATCGGCGAATTGAGTTTCCTTCTCGTTAAATCCAGCTCCAAATCCAGCTCAAGAGAAACTTTAGAACCCTATTTAATCCCCTTTGGATGGAATTGGCAAATCCCCAAACCACATCTGTTAGTGAGTGATAAGAACATTAACATGTTTTATTAACACCCAGCGGACGCTTTTAATTCAACAACACCATCATCATACCCTAGTTGGATGCAATTTATCATCAGCGCGAAATTACGTTTGCATGTTTTCAGTGGATGCAATATTCAGTTTAATTGACATTTGTTATCCTTTTGCATAATTGATCGCTCCCATAGCTTGTGACCCAGTTTTCCATGAGACCATAATATTTCGCCAATTTGAAATTATTTTTTCGAATAAATCCAGCATGAATAGAGTTCTTGAAAAGTTGGAAAGTATTATTAGTAGAGAAATATATATCTTGTTCTTTTGAGATAACACTAACATGAAACAAGAAGCTATATGAAATTGGTATTTTTTCTCACTCTTCACTCGCGGCCTGCAAAAATCGAGGCATTTTTGGCTTTCGAGAGTAACGTCTGTGTGTGGCATGATCCGAACGAAAAACCCATCCTAACCAAGAAAACCGGTTCCTTCCCTTGGGCTACGAAATAGGGAAAAATGTAAACCAAAAATCTAGTCGGGCTAGATTTTGCCGCGTCGACCTTTTCACTTCGCTTGACCACTTTCTTCGCGGGTTCGAAGCGAATTGGATGGGTTGGAGAACGTTGCGGAGAAGAAAACGTTTCTTTCTAGTTTGTCCCATTTTGTCATTGCTCCGGGGGGATACTTGGGGTCTTTTTTTTTTGGCAGGAAGGCCTCCCAGTGACCGTCGTCTCCCAAAGTCGGTTAAATTATTTCACTCCCAATCTTCCGCTGTCCTTCTCTAAATACCGAAGGGTTCATTTTTGGGTCAAGAGTGACCAACGAAGCATTCCAAGAGGAATGTGATGTGAGTAAGAGAATGGAAAGAAATGGCGATGTCCGCTGATGCTGCGGCTGAATCCGTTTTTGGAAATTTCATCGTTCAGAAGGAACCGTCAATCTTTGCCGATCAAATCTGTCGCGTTTCGCGCAACTTCGACCTCGTCTGGCCCGTACTTCTCGTCGGCTCATTTAAGATTTTCGACGTTAGTTTTGTTTTCCTTTTTGAAATGCAAATAAAACCGTTATCGCTCTCTGTTTGTTTCGCTTATGTTTACCTTCCTTCCCGCTTTAAGTGTTTTATCTTACCGATCGCTTTGGGAGTTTGGTGAAGATTTTCGACATGGTTGAAAACGGATGGTAGAGTGGTAACTTTCGGAACCGGTCGATCGGCTGATGGCACAGCGATTCGAAGGTAGTCTCGGGTGGTATCCAGAGAAAAGGTAGAAATAGGTTTTTACCGGTCGAAGCGGCACATGGCTCGCGAAAAGGAACAGGTTTGCCTTCTTATGTTCTCCCCTCTGCTTAGGTGTCTCTTTGGGGCTGGGAAGAACCATTCCGGAGAAGTAGTTTATTGTGTCTAGAGATTGCAGACTCTTCGGGCCACAAACCTTAGAGGACGCTACAGTCTTCCTCGAGTTGGATGTTCCTCGTGTGCTCAATTTTTCTCCCCCCTGAAGAGGTGATCTCCCGGTGGAATGTGGCTTTCTTTGACGAGGCCACTCTTCCAATTTGCTTGTGGTGACCCATTTTCCAGCCCCCGGAAGATGTGTATGTCACGGACTCAAACCGGTTCGCTACGGTGGAGAAGGGTGTAAACAACGGAAGGGGTTGTGTGTGTACGATCACCTGCGACATGAATGGTGCTTCTGTGGCATGCCCATGGGGGAGCCATATCGGGGATGTACAAGTGTATGTTAAGCTGTTCCGCAGCTACCGTTTTTCCCAATAGCATGAATGATAGTTTGTTTCGTTCGTAAAACTAGACAACTTACAACTGGCGTCTTATCGTGCACACAAGTAGATCAATAATGGAGGTTGAAAAGCGTGTGTGATTCAGTTTTGTTCTTTTGACGTCAATTCCCTCTTCTAAACTCCTCCAGACCAAAGTATCACTGTCAGTTCCTTTCTTCTTTAGTTGAGCTTTTTCCATCCTTTTGAACTCCTTAAAGCTTTTCCACAAAAAGTCTCTTTCCAGTATCTTTCCTAACTCTGGCAGAATTGCTGGCAATTTATTCAATCTCCATCTTGGTTCATCGGCCAAAAAAGTGGTGTAGCTGTTTTACAGCTATCAGAATCAACCCCGGACGGCATTGAACTGGCGCATTTTTCTGTTTTCAGCCTTCCTTCCGTTCCCAAACTTCAGCTCTAAACCGAGAACGTTTTTTCCTTCGGTTCATTCTTCAACTGTCGTTCGTTTGCTTTTCGATTCCTACGGACCGTAACATACATTTTGAGGGTAGAGAAAATATATGTATTTATGCCAGTAATGATGGGTAGTGCTATTAACCTTGGAAGGATTATTTTTGATCTCCATCTTCCATCGATCGCTATCGTTCTTAGGCATCTGTTGTTCTACCGACAAGCTATGGCCTAGAAGGTTTTCTACCCTCCCATGAACAGTGTTTTCTTTTTGTAAACTTAAACATATTTTGACCAAAATATGATCGATTTCATATCTACTAAACGAAAGGAAAGGTAAATAAAACTGTCGAACAATAGATTTAATGAATTTAATAGGCATATCGATACTCAAACCGATCAAAGTTCAACTTGTTGCAGGCGATCTTCGATTTTTCGCTGGAACTAAGTTGGTTATCGAGCTTCGGACGCGTCAAATTACCAGATGCTGAACTTCACTAGCCTTTCCCTCTCTGTAACCGGAAACGAATGGTGTTGTGGTGTGGGTGTCGGTATAGTTATCTCCTCCCGTTTCTCTGTTTGTGTTCCGCACCAGTAGCGAACTAAGTGAATATGAAATTGTTTGGAAACGGAATCGGCTTTATCGCCAGCACCACTTATGTTTCGGCAACATGCCTGCATTTTTCTTTCTGTTTATCTAGCGTGTTTGAATGTTGCGCTATGTTTGCCTTTTTTTGTTCCTTTAAGGGAGAGAGATAGAGGGGCGTCGATGCGTGGGTCCGATGCTTTCTGCTATATGCTGCCAAATGTCGTTGCGTTGAGCTGATTAATCAACCGTGGCGCGCGAATCGTTGGCGATAATGTGCTCCGATCGTTGCTCGAGCGAGATCGCTAAGTGCTGTTGGAGTTTGTTTCGTTTTTTTTTCGCCATGAACGACAAACGTGTTGGCGTGTGTAAAGCGAGCACACGCAATAGAGACGACGGGAAAGTTCCATTATGTTGGATAAAAATAGTCTTCACCCGGTTGATAAGTTTCTTGTAATGATACTGTTTAAAGCTGGATCCAATTGTTATGTTTATTCAATTTAAACATTGACATAACCTTAGAACAATTAATGAGGGACGTGGATTTTAAAAATGTGTATTTATGTTAAAACCCCTACGCGGATATTTTTCGCTTTCACTTCTTCGACACACGTCCGTCACTTATCACTCCACAACCATCCGGGATCGGTTTGCTGCCGTGTGGGCTTTACTGGACCGTTACAACTTTATCAGCCGGCCCGGGCCAGGTCCATTCATCTACCACTAATTTCCATCACATGTCGAGCTCTTCTCCTACAACATGCTCTCCGGACGGATGCTCGTGTAATGTTTGGTGTTGCCTTACCCCAAGGAGAGGTATTGACGGGAGGGAAAACGCATGAAACATTGCATGGATTTCGCGCCAAGCCAACACTAGACGCCGTCTCTATCTCTCTTTCGGTTTTCGCTGCTTGTTAATTAGCTGTTGATAGGAGGATGCTAACTCGGAAAAATGGTATCATATTATCGTTTAACCTGCGTTTAAGCCAACACCGCTTAGCGATCAAGTAAGATCTATTTAGTGAGTCGTTGCTGTCGAATTCAAATAGCTTTCAAACATGTTAGTAAAGGAATATCCTCTACTTTCGATAAGAAGCAATTTAGAAGAGCATTATCGTTGAAGATTTTAATATTTGTTGAGCAGTGAAACATCCATCTAATAGTTGATTACATCGAATTTTATGTTAAAAATCAACCGGCTCCATTTTATGTGCCTTTAAATTGGCTGAAATTTCCACCATTTGCGCGAAATTCGGTTTCATCCAGAACCGCACACTAACCGTTCGTTTGGGAACAGTGTGTCTCCCCCAGGGGCGCCATAGCCAGCTTGTAGGCCGGTATTCGTTTATTTCTGTATATTTCATTATGAATAAATTAGCACCTTTTGCGGGCAAGCGTGCGCGAGGTACGGCAGGCCACAACGAACCAGCCCGAGACTCGTTTCGGCTAATGGTAAAGTAATAAACTGGGTGCCCCGACAAGATGATACCGCAAGGTAATAAAACTCTGCTGCCTATCAGTTAATCATCAAGTGCCGAAAAGTAGCTTATCGTAGCGCCCCGCTCAAATGAATGCGAAATTAAAGAAATTATGAATGTTGTAAACTTCGGTTAACGCCAGTGGAACAATTCGTTGTGCAAAGTGGAAGCCTGTAAAACAAATTGGTAAACATGATGGCATTTTTGAAGGCTTTGCTAGCTCTTGTTTAGCTTTGGTCTATTCAGTTTTTGCAGTTTCGCAATTTTTGGTTTGATTTTTCGTCCTATTATAAATTACCAAATCGTACGACATGCCGTAAACCATTGCTGGTGAGTTAATTTATAATTTTATGTTTAACCATCGGTGGAAAAATGAGTATAATGTATCTTTGGTCAAACGCGAACAATAAATCAATATTTTTTAACAGAAAAAGGGCTTGACATCACTATAAATAACATTGTTTGAAATTAATTTTACTCTCCTCCCTGTTTAAAGTTAATATCTATGAGCCGTTGTTTAATTTTTGTAACATAGGACAAAATAGGATGTTCTCGAGTACGGAAACAAACCAAACCGCAAACCACACAGGGATGCCTTCCAGAATATTGGTAGGAAATCGATTCGTTTGTCGTGGTCTGTTTCTGGTTTTGGGACGCTTCCGTTACATGATTGAAAAAGAAATTGTTTCGCAAGGTATGCGTGGTTTAAGGGCTAAAACAAAAAAGAAACAAATCAAATTAAGGACGTATTTCGAAAACGAACAGTTCAATAAATGTTGCAAGATAAGTTCAAAATCTTCAAAAATTATGTTGAAAAATCCTGTTTGTAGATATTTTAAATTCTAGCCACACCGAACTCGTTAGGGATGCTTGCGAAAACTCCAAAGTTTCGAGCATCATCAATCGTGAAAATATGGTAAACGTTTACCGGTTCTCGGTAAACCGGAGAGCCTCTTGTCAAATGTGCCAAGAGGCTTTTTACTAGGGTAGCACTCATTTGCAAACGTTTTTTTAACAGAACGCACCCTTTACGGAAGATGGTTATGGTCTTTCACCCAGGAAAACACCGTTTCTGTTTTTCTTCTAGTTTTCAAGAAGAGTCTTGTTCGTTTTTCCGCTTGGTTGATGATAAGATGTACGAAATCATAAGCCTTTTTTGCGATGTTCTTGGAAAAATCAGAGATGCCGGTCTCTAGTTTGGCTAGGTTCAAAATAACAGGTGGGGATAAGGGAGGTGCTTTAGAAATTTCGAGGACAGAAATAACCATAAAGCTGTTCTAGTATTATCATGCTAAAATCCATCAAGCTGGAGAACGTTTATGGTTGATGAATATAATCAATGCTTTCGCGCAATGAACTATTGTTGAATTAAATGTTTCATCATTCCGATGTTGCAATATTACATAATGCAAATTCACATAATGTCTGACCTAGAATCGGCAAAGTATTTCATCTTGGCACTTATTCTATCCGTTTACCAAGCGTAATCGTCCTGTTGTGAACGTATAAAAAACTATAGAAGTTCAACTGCGTGTGCAGGACGCCAAGGAAGACTGGCAACGATCCGCCGTTACCCAAGGGATCGCAGGCTTCGCACCTTCCTATTGCAACGAGCCGGTCGGCTTCGCGCTGTTGGTGGGAGAGGTGTGCGCGAGAGTCAACCCGACGAGTAGTCTAGTAGGAGTACGATGGCCATCTCCTTCAACAGCTTTGTCGGTCAATTCCCCGCTCATGTCAGGCTGTTGTGGGGCATGGACTGCCAGCTCCGGTACCGACAGGTACCCTGGAGGACCCAGGACTGGCCAAACTGAGCGAATTGGACACTCGAAAGCAGGCGAAGCCAGCGGAGCAGGAGCAGCAGCCAAGTGTGCGTGGAAGT
>KE525307.1:67862-79786 GCA_000441895.2 Anopheles sinensis | reverse complement strand
GTCAGTTGAAATTTCATTACATTTTATTGCAAAATTATTGGACACAAGTCGAGTTTAAACAAAACATCATTATCAGTGACGGTACGAGGTATGCTTATCAATCAATCTTCGCTGTTTGTTTGGTTTCGTTTGATCGTTTGATCAAAACGTTTACTTTGCATAATTTCTAATGCCACTAAATTCTTGACCGTTATTGTTGTGTAAGTACGAGTGAGCTTATCAACAAGTGAATTTATCAAAAACTATGGGTTGTCGTGTGGTGCTGGTTGAAAACCAATCTCTTTGGCGTGAATTGGCTTGGCAGTTTTGTGAACGATTGAAAGTGAAATAGTACGAACCTGCTAGAAAGCCAGTGCACATCATGGGTAAGCTTGTGTCAAGAATGTGCAATACAAAAGAACTCGGAATACTAATGCTCGGACTGGACGCGGCCGGGAAAACAAGTAAGCAGTACAAGTAGTCTGATGTACATCACGTAAACTCCACCCTAAACATTTCATGTTTTTGTGTGCCATGCAGCTGTACTGTACCAGCTGAAATTGTCCCAAACAATTATCGCCGCTCCTACAGTCGGGTTCAACGTCGATACCGTGACGTTTAATAACGTTAAACTCAACATATGGGACGTTGGAGGGGATGCCGATACTAGACCATTGTGGAAACACTACTGTTCTGGTAAGGAATGGAATGAAAGAAGTGAATGTAAGGACGAGTGGGTGTCTTTGAGAAAAATTTTACCTTTTTCCTCTTTCTTCGCAGCAGATATGCATGGATTAATTTTCGTGATAGATTGCACGGATGTCGATCGGATGCACGAGGTACGGCAAGAATTCCACCGAATCATAAACGACAGCGAGATGCGAAGAGCGAGTATACTGATATTTGCGAATAAGCAGGACCTACCGAATGGTGAGAAATTTAGTTTTTAAAGAATCCATTCGAAATTGCTTTTAATGTGGCTCCGCAGTTAGAAGACATTTTCAACTGTTCTTACGCATGATACATGCACGCACATTGTTTCCCTGCCATGACGGTTTGTTTCATTACAAATTGTTTGTTTCCTTTTAGCAATGAAGCCTCACGAAATCCAGGCGAAACTGGGAGTAGAGATTCTAAGCGACCGTAATTATTACATACAACCCTGTTGTGCCACCACCGGCGAAGGTCTGTTCGAAGGTCTGCAGTGGCTCATTCGCAACCAATAGTTTTACAATCGGATTCCTAGCAAAAAAGGGAACTCGTGGCTGCGAACCCAGAAAGCATAAATATATAATTACTTTAATCAGAAAAAAAGCCCGCGATAATTTCGTTATTTTGCGAGAAATTCAAAGGTTAAACGGTGTTCATATTTAAGCATCTTGGACGGTGGAGCATTGTTTTATACACCTTTGCACTGGAACTTTTCACATCAAAATGTTTCACCGTGCAATGTTTCAATCATCCATAATGGTGAAGAATGATTTGAAAATATTTTCTAGGAATTGTTAAAGGATACGCTTTTTAAGAATAACTACATATTTATGGGTCATCATTTTAACAATGTATTATTTTTGTAACATTGTTAAATCTTTGCTACACAATATGTTTCGCAGTCTAATGACTTTTCGAATTAGTTATGCGACGTTGTTAACATGCATTGCATTACCCTGACAGGATGAATGTCGATAGAATTTCTTCTAGTGCATTTCAACACGGCCCAGAATCCAAAATATGTTCACGTTCTGGTCTGTCTGTGATAGTTCGTAGTCCTTCCAGTAAGCTTGTCGGAAGTTTCGTGTTCGTTCGACAGTGAAATGTTCATTCATTTCAACTCAAACTGAGAGACAGGAAATGTTATTTTTATTCTTTACCCAGGTCTTGCAAGCTTTTCGCTGTATTTGTTTGCATTCAACATCGTCACAATATTCATCTTCTGTGAATATCCCGAAGTGGGGAGGCGCTGAAACTTTCATAACGAGCTCCTTCCGCGGGATGTTCAGCTATTCGTTTGTGTTGACGGTAACTTATTTTCAACGTTTTAAATTTTGTGGCATTTCACAAATACTAGCTATATTTTCGGATAATTAGAATAAATCCAAACATCCTATTTTATTCATGGACTGATAGCATAAGTTACCTCTTTGGAATGGTGATTAAAAGCTTTGTTGGAATAAGAAAAACTATAGAAATTAATTAAAGTAATATCTGAATGTCTAAAATGTTTAGCCTCCCTTTATGCAATAAATTGAAATAATATTTAAAACAATGCACAGCATTAACAGTGAACGCTAGACTTTGCATAATGTACGTTTCAATTATTTTAATGCATTGACCAATTAGACAGAGCTTTCCGCTAAGCATCGCCCGAGGCGATGGTTGCATTTTCCGCGCTGATATTAAAATGCAGCCATTATTAGTAAGTTGAAGTGCGCCATACAGTTTCGCGCACGAGCCCTCACCGGTTTCTTCACTGACAGGCCTCCATACCTAGGGATGACTGCTAGCAGGCACATAAATTGTGTGGTACCAGCTTCCTGTCGTCAGGAAACGTCGTAGCATCTCCGTCGCCATTTCGACGCAAAACTACCGGGCGCCTCCATCGCGGTTGCTTGGTGTGATTTTGCACAGCCAACTACGGATGCACGGCATTGCAGACTTTATCCATTTATTCCCTTTAAATGCGGGTACCATCTCCTGTGCTATCATACAGATTTTTTTTTCATTTCTATTTCTTTCTCCCAGTCCCACCACTCTATTCTGCTCCTAACGAGTCAAACGCGGTGATGGGGATGGAAAACCCCTTTGGTTTGGTTTCCGTTTTCCGGTGTCGGCGGACCAGTCGCAACTGGTGTGGCACCGAAAACGCCGTCGGCTGGTGATGAAAATCCTGCGAGCTATTTCCGTACTGTCGAACCAAACGGCGACGCCAAATTGGTAACACGAATAATCTTGGCCTGCGAAGCAACGAACGTTTTCATTTTCTCTACCGCTTGTGTGGATATTTTTCGCAAGCCTCTTTCCATTCCGTTCGTTGGACTAACTATCTGATATTTGTTTCCTTTCCATTTTTGATTCACCTAAGGGCAGACCGTATGTTTCTGTTTTCTCCGTGGCCTTTCGTCGTCTTTTCAGCAGTGCCATATATTTTTCTCTAAATAATATACAACCGTTGTACCGTGGAAGGGCGATGAATTGAAAGGTGAAATAAAACCTCACCAGACTTTTCCTGGTTTTTTGTACTACCATCCGAGTAGAGTTTTTCCTGGAATTATTTTTCGTCTGGAATTTACCCTCTTTAAAGTATGTGTTTACCGGTTAAATTTATGCACCATGCAATATTTATGCAAAGCGTGTGATGTTTTATTTCCGTTTCGCTGCACAGCTGCGAGGCCAGTGTGTGTGTCTTATGCCTGTAGCACCTTCCGCCACGGGGCAGAAATAAATGTGAAATAAATATTTGGTCACACAAATTCTTACTGATGACTGTTTGAACAACATTTTTTGACATTGCAAAAAGATCCTCTTCTAGTTTTGGGATGACCAAAAATAAAATAAAACCCAAACAAACTGATAGTATGTTTTCTTTTCTTCCTCGAAACTGAACCTCCTTCTGGTTATGGTGTCTCACCTGAAGAAGAAATAATTTAAAATGGTGTGCTGTGTCTTTACTGCACGAGAAGGACAATGGGGAAGGAAGCAAAGGAAGAAGGACGACGGATATGATGAAGAAACAAGAGCAACTCTTTCCCATGCCGTAGGGAAGACCGGATTCATACTACGTCGCGTTGGCGGGTGGGTTTGTTGCGCGTTGTCGTGTTGTTGGCCGCTCGGAAATTTTGGGGAAAATTCTAAAGTCGACTTCGGTGGAAATTTGAGCAAATGGTCGATGGCGCCATGTTCCAAACTGGGACTGGAATGGTACGGAATGTACCGGTTACGGCGACACGTAGCTGGCAAACCAGTGCCCTCGTGCTGGTACATTCTCGCACTGCCGTGAAACGCGCGCTCTCAGTCGCGGCGGTGTTCCCTTCGGCGTTTGGTCCAAAGTAAAACTTTCAACTATTTCCGTAACGAGCAATGTCGGAAATTTGCGGCATCCCCTTGTGGCCGCCGACACGAGGTGATTGGGTGAGAGGAGTGTTCCGAGCAAAAGGGGGAAAACGGTTTCGCAGCTTCCTAGCTTTGCGGATCCATCGACTTCCGGCAGGCGGCGGTGGTGATGGTGGTTCTCAGGGTGTTAAGTCCTATTACCGAGAGAAGAGGAAACCAGCTTGAGCTTTTGCGCGCTCTGTCTAGTTCCTCAATGCCCTAAATTCTGCAAACAGATCCCTTCCCATTCAGGCGATTCGCAAAAGTGCGGTCCGAAGTCGGTGCGATTGTGGTACAGTGTTGGCCATCCCTTCTACATTGATATCTTCTTTTCCAGTGAGCATGAAACAATGTAGGGAACGAGAAAGTTTTTTTTAACATTGTACTTCATTTTTGAAATGCGAAACAGGAAATTTAATGTAAAGACAAATTAAGCGACTCTCGTTCATTCAGTTTTTGGTCCATATTATTTAGAAACGCTAACATTTGATAAACCTTTCCTTTTTTCAGTATTATTTTTAAAGCTACGACCGATCGGTAACGTTTTAGCTTAGGTTATCTTAGCTATTATTTGAGCTTTGAGGTTCTAGAATAGAATCTTACACAACTAAAGGGTGCGTGGCGAATTTTTGCAGTAAACTTAAACCAATTATATCTCTTCTTTGCGTAAACTAATATTCAGACAAAATTTACAGCACCCAAAGGATATTTCTTCTTCTTATGTGGCTCAACATCCCCAAGTGGGACAAGGCCTCTCTCCGAAGAGAGTTACTGTGACCGATAGACGGTATATTATTAGATCGGTGGTCAGCCGTTCGTAATACCGGGGGGTGCCAGACTCGGGATTCGATCCCACACCTATGGCGTGGTGTTTTCTTGCGCTACCGCTGCGCCATGGGCACCCCCCAAAGGATATTTAAGGTATCAGAAAAAAAAAATTAAGGTATCAGAAAAATAAATAGGTATCACTCGTTTCATCCATTTAGAAAATGTGCGACTAAAAGGAAAACATAATAAAATAAAAGAAAAACTAATATAAATACTATGAATTAAGCTTTAAATTAAGCTACTTAACTTAAGCTACTTAGTACATGAACCCTTTTTTAGCTTTAAACCTTCTTTACTTTGGAGACCTTGTTTTTATTTTAGGAATTGAATGTAGAAATGTTTACTAATCTCTTTACTTTAAAATGGATTGAAGCAGTGGTATATAAGAAAAAGGTTATAAGGTTTATGGTCCAAACAAGCAACGAGAGTTGTTTTCCCTCGTTTTTTCACCCTTTATACATTTATCATTATCTCCAGCTAAACAGAAACAAGTGCACCGTGAACTGGCATCGGTGTGGTGCGAAGATATATCCTTTCGTAATATTAACGACACGAGTAATGGATAACAAGGAAAGGAAAAACAATACTTTCTAACACCACGTACATACACACCGGGCCACCGTGCCACGCAAACGGGGACGCTGCATGAAACAAACGTGGATTATTTCGACGAGCAGCAAATAAGCAAATCTTCTGCCAACGTTGACGTCGTCGAAAAATGTCCTCTCCCATCCTTTTGCAGTGAGGCGGTTGAAGGCCAACGAACCGGCGTTTGTTATCATTTCCCTGTCAGCCGTAAGCGTTAGCCCGAAGAAGCGTGCGCTCAAAGCTCTCAACTGGCCTGAAACAGTAAAACCCCTCACCGAGGGCGTTCGCTTGCGTTCCGGGGATAACGTGAGGGAAAATGTCGCCCTCCGAGCGGGTCCGAAATCGTCACACCAAAAGGGGTGGCGTGAGGAGAGCCCCGTCCCTGCGGTGTGAAAAGTCCCGTCAGCGGATTTAAAGGATCCGTTGCTCCGGTGCCCGGCCTGAAAAGCGCGGGGAAATGTGGGTTTCCGTTGACATCCGTTTTGTGGACAATTTTGTGGAGCAGGTTGGCCCTTTCGTTGGGAGGATTTTCTCATACACATTCCTGCGTGAGGGAAACACCTTCGCACAAAACAGACGAGAGGTTGTTTGGGGGAGTGGCAGCCCCACCGGGTGGGAATTTAACTGTTCTAGCTCACATTCATACACGGTCGGTCAATCTATGTCGTGGGAAATATGCTGAAGACGAATGAAATTTTGAACGGGAATATTTCATCCCGGTGAATGCCGCTTTGCGGATGCCGGAATCGGGGAAAGTGCAGTGGTCATCGTTTCGAGGAATCGAGTCGAAGAATGGGATGAATAAAACAAACTTCCTAACGGGGGCCGCTGCTAGGCCACTAGGGGGCGCAACAGTCAGCACTGTCAGTACTGTTGGTGATGGTAGGGATTTTATGCACCGAGCGGCTCGTTTTCCTCACCACTAACTGTCAGGATAATAAACGGAGCAAGGAACGGAGCACTTTTCCCGCCTGCTTCGCCGCACGTATGCTTTGGATTGGTGAAAATGGCGTTGATATGACAACCCGGGCGGACAGAAAATGTAGGTGAGAATCGTTGGAAAAATAGACTATTACCTGCCTGCATCCCCCACGGGGAAGGTTTTCTCTCGCTACCTTCACATTCAACACCTGTCACTTTCGTGAACGTTAGTAATTTTTTTTTCTCTCTCGGTCTAACATTTGCAGATCTTTTCCCTCCAAAGACGGACGTCATTTTTAAATACCACGCAGACTCACACAGACACACACCGACACATCCCATCTTTTCGAAAAGAAAGGGAAGCGCGCTCGGGTTGTGTTGCGCCATCGGTTGAGAGGTATTTTTTAATTGGAATCTTTTGTAGTATCCGTAGTAGGTTTCTACATTTGACGGACTGCCGCTCGCGATTCATGGCCTGCTGGTGGGGTGGGTTTTTTTGCTGATGGATGCTGTGAACTGATTTTCGTGCTCGTTTTTCTATTTTTCCTGCCTTTTTGTTCAAACACTCCGCATTCCATCTCTTACGTCACAGCTGGGACAGGGGTTGGGCCATTGCATTCCATATCGCAAGCATTTGAGCCGCAGGGGATGGGGAGGGAAATAGTTTGCCCGGTGGATGCCGTTAATTGCTTTTACCATTCCTTGATTTACTGCAGTTGGTGCTCAATTTACGGGCAGCGGAAGACAATTGAAGGAAACACATTGAAGAAGCAGTAGGAACGTGTGCTTGACATCGCTGTTGGTTTCTATTATGCCTTTGGTCAGTAATTGAAAAACTGTTCTTTTTTTCGAAACCTTTTCTTCTCTAAAACTTGTGGGTATGGTTGGTGTTTTTGGTATAAAATGGAGCATTTTGTTAACTTGTGTTAACGTATTTTATACGGAGGTATTCAAACAAATAAATATTAAAATCGTTAGTAAAGACAACCATATGCCAAGACTGCAAGTGGCCGAAAGGAAGTAAATTATATGTTGTTATTCAATTAAAAAAAGAGTTAAAAGATCCCAAGACCGACACTAATGGAGATAATACCACCACGACATTTCCACTCCTCAGCGAAAGGTAAAATGTATGTTTCTGCGACAATCTTGCAGCCGTTACATGGCAGGAAGTCGGAGAAGATGTGGCATTTGTTCGGCCCGGAAAGCGGTATCTCTTGTACACTGTGGGTTGGTAAAACTCCCCCGTGTGTCGCTTCCAACTCGTAAGTGTGTAATGGGTTACGTAAGGGAAGGTTTGCAATCATGGCAAACGCGGAACTTACCTAATTACCCTTTTGCGCGTGTGAAGGTACTTGTTTGATCACGTTTCGTGTAACGTTCGTTGATGGAAGTTAATCTTGTATCATGTTTTTTTTTAATTTCTTTTTATTGCATTACAACATATTGAGTCCCTAAGCGAATACTTACAAAGTATGTTTTATTTCTTTCTTCCATCAAAAAGCGTTTCCTATTTTGAACAGGAGCTTTTTCTTCAACTTTGATTTTATAACGTAGAACAGATATGTTTTCAATCATCTAAAATCACTTATAATATTTATTTGTATTCATCCTATTTAATATTAAAGCACTTGGTATCATTTTTATATCTTCACATATGTTATGTGTTGCGAAAATAAGCATCCTTATGACAAATAAATATAAGCATTTTTATTATTTAACTACGCTAGCTTATCTTTTCAATCCTTGTTTCTCTGAAGTGCATCATTCATTTATCATAAAGGATTGATCCTTAATTTTAATGTTAATTTTTCTTTGCTAAATATTGTTGCTAAAAATTGTTTCAAATTAGGTTCTCTTAATTTCCTCAATAAATAAAGATTCGTTATATTCATAACTATTGAGCAAGGCTCGCCAATATATATTTTTCTTTTATTTCAGTGAACCAACTTTGTAACCTGCATGAAATGGGTTTAAAATGATACGGTTTAATGGTTTATAAAGTTTATGATTTACGGTTTGTCGTGTAACTATTTTGCATGGTAAAAGAAAGCCGGACACTCGTATCACGGACGGCTGGCAGGCATGACGGTGCTGATGCCATAAATTCGGTCTCCAAATCACGATCCGCAAAATCGGGATATTTGTTTTTCCACTCCACTTTTCCCTTCAAGTACTGGTTCTTCTCTGGCGCATTCCCGGCCATAAAGCAGCTGCCAACCAGCTACAGGTACTGCCGGGCCACCTGTGTGGTGGTATTCGTGTGCGGGCTTTCATGGAGACACCGGCCGGCAAATCGAACAACGAAACAATCCTGCCCCGTTCGTTGGGGGTTTTCTCTTTGCTCTCTCAAAACAAACTAGGGTTTTTCGTTTTCCTTCCCATTCCATACCACTTCTCTCGTCTTCACGAGTACTTCTTCACCTTATTTCTCTCGCCATACGAACTCCCTGTACGATACTTTGCACATATCCTTTTTTGTTGGGAGCTTTCCTGCCGATCGTTCGGTGGGAGCTCTCTGTTTATTTTCTCACGTTCGGTGTTAGGGTTTTTCCCCCCCTGTGAGATACTCGTTCTATAACGCCGGAGGGGAACTCAGTGCGCCAAGCGTTCGTGGCGCTTTAGTTTAGGCGGTCATGCGTGCTTGTTTGTTTAATCATTAATGGGACACAGTTTGCTCCCCTTTGATTACATCCGTGTCGATGGTGGTACGGTGAAATCTGGTAAACGTTCACCGTTGGAATGTGGACCGTGAATAAATCATGCGTCGGGCAAACACGGGAAAACCCGGTACTATAATAGCGATCTACGAAAACCGAAAAAAAATCCCTTAAGTGAAATGTTAAATTGTATGTTCCTTCATTAACAAATCATTTTGAAATGGTTGGTCTGATTTTGGAATCTTTTCAGAGTTGGATTGGTTATTTATATCTTTTGTATGGAATCAAATGGTCAGACACATGATTAAAATTAGGTGAAAACATTAAAAAAAGAAGGAATCAACGCACTTTCTATTTCAATAGTACAACGAAAGTCGTACATTTTCTCCCATGAATCGCCTTGTTTTCCCTTTTTGTGTAGGGTTAAGCTCCTTTGGACAAAGTTCGGTATAGTTCGTCTGCCACTCAGTCTGTTCGGGTGTTCGGGTCGAATCGCTCACGGAACGGCCGAGCTCGACATTCCGGAACATCCTTACGCGATCCTTGTTCAGCTCGTCTGCTATTCAGTTCCGTCGTGACCGTTCAGTCGGGTGGAAGCTGAAGCTGATACCATTCCTACATTTGTACCGTGAATGTTTGGTGAAGCAAAGTGTCCCAATACGAATCAGCAGAACAAGAAGGAGGCCTGTGTTTTGGTATGGTTCTGGTTTTGATGGTAAAAAGAAGCTTTCGAGTTCGAAGAGAACTGCATAAACTTTTTTGTGGCATTTAGTTAGTTGAACAGTTTGGTTGCAATTGTGTAAAAATATATTTTAATACTTATATAAGCTGTTGAAGTGATCGAATGTGTGATTAAAATCAAACAATAACTGATGTTATTTGTGCAATCGTTTGTTCGTAACATTGTGCCTCATTGGATGTTTTTCCCCTTAAGAAGAAGGAGTTGTGTGAAGGGAAGACGCTCAAATGTATTGTTCATTCCATCGCTTCATTAAAACTGCAAACATGTTGCAGCACTAAATCGCAGAACAAATGAAAACCGGTTCCTCACCCGACCCCCGGTAGAGGGACTTGTACGTTTACGGATGTGGCCGCTTTTGTTTATTTTGTTCGACTGCAACCACCAGCTCGGGACGCTCGGGAAATTTCCATTTTCATGACCTCGATTATGGAATTTTCTTTCCGTCAAAGGGCGAAAAAACGGGAGTACAGGGAACGGGAACAACAGTGCCACGCGGTGGAGGAATGGGCGCGAGTTCATTTACGTTGTGCCATCCTTGTGGCAATATTTTCATTTTATATTTCTAAAGGGGGAGATGCATTATCCGACTCGTTTTTGTTCGTTTCGGGGCGCCCACTTCCAGGGTGACCTGTTTTCTTTTCTCATTGTGTGGCGGCCCATTGCTAACTGATTCTACCCCGGCCGTCGTTATGTTTCGCTGACTCTTGAACTGTACAGTGAGACCCATCAAATATAATGACACATTTTTTTTAATGTAATACTTTCCTCGTTCTCAACGCGGTGCAAAGAAAAACCTTTTTTCCCCCTTCATTATTCTACTCAAGAGATAGTAAGTGTGATCTTTCGGTGTCCCGGTTCTTTTATGATCTAGTTTTCCTTTCTTTTCTCCATCTCATCCGGCAGTCATCACTTTCATCACACTTTGACGAGCTCAATTTGTGAGTGAGAACACTGGCAAGAAGGAAAGCCCTTGCTTTCATCAGGCACAGGGGTCAAGGTACGTGTGTACCTTCGGTGCACATGCACCTCGCACGGTGTATTAGTGTGCCCGTTTCCTTCGGTGTACGTGTGCGTGCGTTTGTGAGTGAACGAAATCGTGCATAAGAGTTAAATAAGCAGACACAGCATCAACATCGCGCGCACCTCCGTCGCAGCCGCCTTGGACGGGTGCTTCGGTTTTGTGCTGACATTTCCACAACACACACACAGCTGTGTGCTGTCAGAAAGTGTGCTCCATCGTGTGTTTGGCCCGGAAACACGTCGGAAGGATAGCTCGGGTTCGGGTAAGTGAATTTTCCCTAGATAGAGAATGAATAGCAAACACACTTCGGCGGGGTGGTATGTGAGAATGGGGCGGGTTGGGTTAGTGATGTCGGTGCATTTTGGGAAGGGGCAATGAGGATCCGCTGCTTTTCCTGCCACTTGGCGGAGGAAAATAGGACCTACGTTCGGTCGCACGAAAGGGCTCCGAAGTCGAAGAAAAAACCATCATGGCGGCTTTCGTTGGGTTTGGAGGAGGTACTCGAAATTTGTGCTGACACTGGCGAACGTCTTCCACTCGACCACTCGAGCCATTCCTCCTTTTACTTTTCCAGTCAGCTTTCCAAGCCTAGGGGGGAAAGTGAACAAAAAGAAATGGATGGGGAAAAAACAGCCGATGCAAATGCAACACTAAAGGTGGCAGAGAAATACTTTCAACTCCAAGCTATGGAAGATAAAAAAGCACAGGCTCCCCTTTTGTGGATCTTACCTCGGTACCCTCCGCAAAACGGAACAATAACGACACCAACATTTAGTCCTTAGTCCGCCCTTTCCTTCCTCCCTTCCATAAACCTTTCTGCAAGCCTATGATGTTACACACGTGAACAAACACGCTCTGTAGGAATGGTTCCATCTTGAGCGTCCTTATGATTTGATGCGAAGTGTGGCACATGAAGAGTACACAGAAAAAGCAGTCACATCATCCTACAATCTTGCAAACGGTCCTGCACAACCACACACAGCTGCATCCCAACGAACCCTTGATTACGGAATGGTGCTTTTCATATACGTGTAACCTCAGCGCTTTTGCGAGGAAAGACAGGTCCAAGTAAGCGTGTGGATGCGTTCCGTCATTC
>KE525307.1:28126-51569 GCA_000441895.2 Anopheles sinensis | reverse complement strand
ATTAATCGAACGAAAATTGTGTATTAAAGGGATTGAGTTAGAAATCCGAAAATCAACGATTTGGTGGAACAATGTGGAGTTTTCTCTACCGATAAATAAATAAGGGGTTTAGGAAAGAGTTATGTATTAACGTTTGTTCTAAAATTTTGCTTTGCCCCTTTCCGACAAAACTTCCAAGAAGCACCGGTCAGAATCCAATTCTGGACCCACTTTTCTCTTTATTTATTTTTTTTGGAGGTCTAATTTGGTAGTTACAGCAACGTCTTATATAAACTGAGAGATATTTCATCGATTCCCCTTAGTCGCTGTCATTGGATTACGCTGTTTGTTTGTTTGTGTTAGTAAAACTGAGTTTAAAATGTAAAAATTAGATGATTTTATTAGAGAACAGAAATGAATTAAACCTTCTACAACATCTGCAGTGCATAAACTTAATGTCTAGAAAATTTCAGAATCGACGGTTCAGTATTGGTGTAGTTTTGTAGTGTACACATGTGATAGATATTTATCCAATTAGTTGACGATGGTTAAAGGGTGTATAATACAGGATAGGAAAGCTAGAGCCAGCGAGAATGGTTTGGTGATTATAAACTGCTCCTTGACTGGTCTTGTATATCGCCGCGCAGATAACTTCTTGCTTTCATTATGGCGCCTGATGGACCGTAGCTTATCAGTTAACTCTTTTCGTTGAAAAATCGACTTCACTGTTCCGATTCATGTGATCATATACCGATCACATCCATAGTGCTGGAAGCTATCGAACTTTACGCTACCATAAACACCAGGCAACCATTGCATCGGTTGCCGTGGGTAACCCTGTGGCAAAAACATCGGCCATCGTCCCGATCTATCTTTCAACCGGTCAGCAGTCCACTCGGAAGCGGCCCATAATGACGGTTCTGGAAAATAATGATGCCACTAGTCGGGCCGATGGAAAATATTAGCCATCGAAGCCGTCGTTCCCGGTTCGGTCCTCTTTGACTTCGTCCGTCGACCATCAGCGTTGAAAGTTTAAGTGCTGTGTTTCAATGCCCCCGTCCCTCGTTTAACCTCCCCGCTCGCGACAATGATGCGGCGGCCCCCGCATTTTGGGGTCGTAAATTTTCGTGACTATTATCTGCACTCCTAGATGCTTAGCACACCCCTTGGGTTTGGGGTTGCACCGTCAGAAGTCATTTCCGATCGCCCTCGGCCCTCTCCCGAAGCCAAAACTTTCCCATCCATGCGGAGTGCATTATCGGACTGCACACAGCGGTCACAGCGTTCGGTCGGGTTGTTTTGTGCCGGTTTCCGAGTGCTCAGAGTACGGAGAGCTCTGAAATAATATTACCGGGTCAATTTCGGTGCTGAGGGTGAAAATGTGAAAAGGAAAAGCTTAACGTCACGCGATTTTCCATAAAGCGTTCGCGGTGAATGGGTCACTTCCGCTGGCGCTAGGGGAGTCGTGACCATAATTACCGATTGGATGATTTCCGGTCGGGATTTGTGAAAACCGGTTGCGCAAGTGCAATCGTCGAACTGGCGATGGTAAACTGTGTTTGAAGGACGGCTTTTGTGACAATCTCGGCCGGCAGACGATGGGATGGAGTCGAGGCCATACCTGATCGTCTGCTAGAAAACGTCATGGGGATAGCATTGATTTTATTTCTCCGACGTTGCTTGGAATGTACGATTTTCGAGGGTCTACTGAACAAAATGGCTTCCATTGGAATCTACGCTTATTGAAAGTAGTTCGTTTAGTTTCTTTCTGCTTGTTTGTACCGCTTTCTCCTTCACATTCCGAGCGACCAATCTACCGAGTGATAATGTGTTTAAATTATAATAATGTTTCCTTCCAAGTCCACTTGGTGAGCAAGAGGAATTTTAAATTAAAATGTGCATTGTTCACTTAATTTTTCTCCCCACCAACCGCATCGTTCTTTCCTTCGCCGCACTTTCGAAGGCGTTTCACTGTGATTGTTTCTTGCATTCCTTTTCACCCATGCTGCATCAGCCAACCATGGTTGCGAGCGAACCATAAATATTAATTAGTGTAAGCGATAAGCGTGCACTCGGGCGTGGAAATTGATTCTTTACATTTTAGAACTGGGAAAACTGCACAACAACGTCAGCGAAGCGTTGGCACGTGGAACACAATGCATAATGCAATGGCACTATTTTATACTGCAAACGTCAGCAAGGGTGATTGTTTCAGCATGAATTCAATCGCTTGAAATGTTGCGAGCTGCACTGCATAAAGCTGTGTTGTTTTGTTTGCACTTTGGTTGTGTTTGTTCTTTATTTGATGGAAAATTTATTTATGTTTCAATTGGAAAAGGGTGTGGTGACGTCAAATCCTGCCTTTTGCTGTATATATTCAATTTTAGATTGTTGATTTTTCCAAAGAGATTTAGAAACAAGGAAACATGTTTGAACTTAAATTCAGTTATAAAACAATCCCGCTGAATGGTGTTAAGCTGACGTGCAGTGAACGTGATTTCCATCACAAGTTGTTTTGGAGTGGAGGAAAGAAAGGAATTACTGTTATCGCTCCCCCAAACAGGACGAATGGGGAATGAAATACTAAAACACCATTCTTGCATCCAATAAATCACCATTGCAGGCATTGTTTTCGTGCCGAACCTGGAGCACTTTGTTCAACCAACCTAAAACAATACCATTCCATTACGGATTACGAAATACTGAAAGGGCGAAATGTGTAGTCCATCGCTAGCTCAAACCAGGCCCGTCCGTGGAAAATTATAACTCCGAAATCATATTGGACGGACGGATTTCAACTGGTTTTTGGTTTCAATTTCCAAATCCCGACTAGCGGAATATGTCGAATGGTCGACTGGAAAAGTGCGCTGGAGACTATTTTGATCGATTCCACTGGGGTTTGTTTCCCTCTACCCTTCTCTGCTAGCAAACGGATCGGTGGAAACGATTCCGAAGAATAACGTGGCTTATTGTTGCTGAGTGAGCTGACCAAATGGAATCCGTTCTAGGCAGCAGATGCACATGATGGGCAGCTTTGAGGTTCGGCTTGAAATTTTCCAAAATCCAAAAGCAGTGTGCGTTTCCACGCCGATGCCATTTTGCAGCGACATCATTCAGTGGAGTGGGAAGCAGTTCTTCCAAAGTCCAAAACTTCCTGCCTCCCATCGAAACGTTTGGCATGGTTGGCAATTTTTCGACCATCACAACAGTTTATCCGGCCGCCATTCGATCGATCAATCCATTTTCCACCGGATGGAGCGCCACTCGGGTGGAAAAGCACCACCAATCGGAGCTCGAACGAGAAGTGACACACGTCCGACAACCGGAAATGGGGTGTTATGTGCGTTAATTGTTTCCATCCGGGGTTGGGCGGGGCGGTGGAATTGTGTCTGTGATTTTTCGCCGCTTTTCCCAGGCCGTTTCCCCAGAAGCGATGTCTCTACGTTTGATATCACTGGCATCATCTGCCATGGACAGCGCGATAGTTTGATGCCCTGCGTTTGCACAACCCATACAGATGGTTGCGGTGATTACACCCTCACCGTGCATCGGTGGATATAATTTTGAAGCTTAGGCAAACGCTTGCTAAGGGGGGTCTTACATGTTCGCGAACCGAGCAAGATTGATGTGCTTGATTTCAGAATCATCTCGGCTGACAAATGCACCTGCCTCGCCACGGTTGTGCATTTTTGGAGCCGTACCGAGTGCAGAATCGCACGGAAATTGGCATTGTTCCACTGACATTGGCAGTTTTCCGACCCACGATGAGCTTTTGATGGTGGCATGGACATAAAGATGGAGTGGATCCAGTACCGGACGACAGATCTTCACTGATTGGCCTTGTCCCTACGTCCGCCAAGCGTTTCCTGCACGGAACCGTACCGTGGTGCACACTCAGACCACATTCCACATAGACACCGAAAGGACATTGTTACCAAATATCGGATGTGCATTGTAGCGCCACGGAAGCGCAGCGAAGGATGTGGAGTTGTTGGAAAATCAGACGCAAAGGACCGTACAGTTAATCAAATGGCAACGACCGAATGAAGCTATCCATCGAGCTGAGATGATTCACAGTTGGTGGGTGATGTTGCTTTGAAGATGTTACGCAAAGATCCACGGAGAGAGACTCTTTGTGGCCGAGTTTCCTGGTGTGAGTCCTTTGATGTGGTTTTGAAAAGACTGCACGACTGCAAGGAAATACATTGCTACAAACGTAACGAAGTACAGGACAAATATTGTCGTGTTTCAGAATAGAGAAGAATGTATTGTCAGGACTGTATTCATCACCGTAGTAGAGATTGTATTGTATGCATGCTGTGTATAGAATTATAACTCAGAGATGGGAAACATTTGCTACAAGTTAGTATAATTTGGAACTCTTAAAATCAGACCTTTTTAGCCTGATATCGGAGCTTTTGTTATTTAGGTTTTATTAAAGCTTTTTAAAATAATATTAAATTTTGTGCCGAACTAAGTAGAACCAATGATTCTCCATGTTTTCCCGTTTATTTTTCTCGATGTGCCAGTGTGCAACCGTCGTTTAAACCAGCAGTCTTTAATAGTCAGTACCAAGTTGGGACTAGATGCAAACGAATTAAATGACTTTTTCCATTACATTTCCCGTCGGATGCATTTTTTGCAACCGGGTAAGTAGCTGCTTTCAATATGCTTGCATTGGAGTGGCTTACGTATGTGTGGTTCTGCCATAGACGAGCGTAGACGAAGTAATAAAGTTCTCGAGTTTGCGGTATAGTAGAATTTAAAAGCGCTCGGAGTGTAACGTTTAAATAAAGTTCTAGAGTGGGGTAGCAAAAGTTGGTTACTGGCACTTAGACTTTGGACATTGGAAACAACTTTATCTTGTGGAAAACTCAATTGATATTGCTGTGGTCCATGGAGTGAATAAAAATCATTATAGCTTACAGGTTGCTCAATAAATGATTTAAATTTAAACCCCATGATGAGTGGTTTCGACTAGTCATAACTTAGTAATTTAGTCCGCAGTTAGTCCGCATCTAATTAATGCTTGTTCGAATACTTATGAGCTTTAGGACGGTTTTAGCTGCAATGAAGTGGGCCTCCCAGCGGTCTTGTTTTTTGTACCGTTTCCACTTTATTTCCCACGCCAACGTATTCCGCACACGCCAGCAACACATTTCGGATCCTGTGCAGATCATAAAGTTCTGCGTTACGACCACCGGAAGGTTTATTGCTTGACCAACCGAAACCGGGCCGATCGATGCCCTCCGTAGGGCCGTCTTCATGGGTGGTGGGTGGAATCGCACAAGGCCGTCTCTGGGACGTTGAAGGCTTTTCGTGGTTTTGTTTTTTCCGCAACAGAAGGACGTTGGACCTTCACACAAAGAGTGGCAAGAGTGAGGTTACCATGGAAACCAGGCTACCGCAAAGGCTGGCTTTGGGTGGAAATTTCAATAACCGGTGTTTTCCTCGACCTTAGTTAGCTACCTTCGTATCGTCTCGCGACTTGAAGAGAACATTAGCACAAGTACGTCGTCGAAAAAGGCAACCCAAAGCAACTCACCTGGAACGATTTTCGTTCGCGTTCGCCCACCACAAAAAGGTGCCTAAGAAAATAAAGAAAACTGTGAGCGAAACTCGTGCAATGTTTCTAGCAAGGTGTCCGCTTTCCATGGCAAAAGCGGTCCGCTTTGATTGTTTAGGTTTAGCGGTAATCGATTCACGTGAAAGTTACCTGAAGCATCCGCGTCCCAGACCGAGCGGAATTGAATTAGTATTCAATCGATGGGCTTGTCACTTTTCCGACGCGCCAGCCCCCATCGGGCGGACCTTCGGAAAGCAAATTAAACGCTGCCGCTCATCGGCAATTATGCCACCGGTTTTGACACGAGCGGGGGTCACTTTGAAGAGTTGTAGCAACTTGTGCCGTGGAAGAACTTGTCAAGCGAGCGGCTGGAGGGCATTCGCTTTAGGGGAGCGCGTGAAAAATTTATCCATTTTACAGTCGGATGGAAAAACAGGGTGGAAGCGGCTGAAGTTTGTCAAAGTTTTTAATTAAATTAAGCCAAACGAACACACATTTTTCATCGTTTTACCTCGTCCCCGTTTGAATGCGCCGTGCGATATGAGATACCCTTCTTAGAGTGGTTGGAAAGAATGGTGCAACCAAGGGTGACGAATAATTAAAAAGGCATCCCACTGGAACGCCCGTCTAGCATTATGGGGTGAGAGGTGGAAAATCATAGCCTTCTCTAGTTTTCCTCGGCGTCTCGATGGTTTACTGTTTTCCAATGTGAGGAAAATATGCCCTCTTGCGATCGATGCTGCACCATATCGTGCAAACGGAGCAGAATTTGTTTGTGTATTGTTTCGGAGAAGAAATTAATCTTCCATCCACTCGGCTGCCGTAATGAAACGCCTGCTTGCGCTTTCATTACTTCGCTCCCTGTTTGCATTCCACGAGATCTCAAACGAATTGTCGAAGGTCCATTTTCAAATGGTTCGCTTTTCACTCTATGCTGAGAAACGAACGTGCAAAGTGTACGTAGTTTTTGTACGCCGTAAAGAAAAATACCCAGACGCAAAGAACGATACCGTTTGGAAGGAACTTTCGGTGTGTGTTTTGATTTGGTTCGTTTATTTATGGCCACATCGTTCGCACGGACTTTGGAATCCCTCCCCGAGGGCGGGTGGTGCGTTATGAAATCCTTAAGCTGTCGTTCGGAAATTCATTTGCCCTGCAGTGGGTAATAAATCTGCCGAGCTTCTCGCCCGTTTTGCACTGGCCCGGAGGGGAAAGTATCGGTTGCGCCGTGTGCAACTTGGGTCCTGGAAAACCGGACCCAAGCGGGCGGGAGTGCAGAGAACTAAGTTATTTTGTTTGCACTCACCCTGCCCACCGACTTTACCTTCTTTTCGACAATTTGCAACGTGCACCCCGCACCGTTTTGCCAGCGAATGGATTATGCGAACCTAGATCTGGCCGCCGGATCAATTTGGATGGCGCTGGGCGGGAAGCGGTGAAGCGTGGTGCGAAGGTTCGGTCAACTTTGTCGGGTGAAATGGAGCGTACCGGTTGCCTCGAAAAAGGCGTTGCCAAGACGAATGGCGGTGGTGCAAAAGTTTTCTAATCACTTCAACCAACTCCACCCCGGGGTCGAAGTTTCCGGCCCGCTCGGCTGAAGTTCGGGACAATTTCCGTCACCATTCCGGTCATTAAAAGCACTGCGAATGGTTAGGTTCCCTCTCCTCGATTGTGGGTGAGTGAAAGAGACAAAACCAACCAAGCTATGTTGCATCGGGTATATGTTTTCTTTTGTTCCTACCCAGTAGCTTTCCTTTGCTTTGACGAGTGAGACGTAATCTGTGCACCACGATTGAACTGGAAATAATAATTAGGCAACTTCAACGTTGCCTGGAAATATGACTGCTTCCATCCGGCAAGCAACACGCCGGAGTCTCATCAACATTTTCGGTTCGGCAGAGCTGCTGCTGCCGAAGTTTAAAACTCACTCATGCGTAGCAAGAGTAAAAAGTAAAATGCTTTCATAATGAGTTTAACGATCCTTCCCGGAGAAAGTGAACGTGGAAATAGACTGTGGAATATGATACATTTTCCGTAGATAAATCACTCATAAACAGAAGGTTTCATGATGCTAGGGAGGACATCATAGAAGCATCATTTTTTCGAGTAAAAATTCAAAAGCATTCCCCATTTCATGTTAACAGTTTTAACCCTTCGCCGAGCGATAAAACCAATACAATAAACGGGGTGTTCTATAAATAAAACGTAACAACCCTGTTACACCAATAAACATGATTAACGAAACATATGTCTCTCGTTTGCGTTCGGGCAAGCAGATCATTTTTTCACTAATTTTATCGCTTCTGAGCAACCTAGTTCCAACTATCGAGAACTTACCCGCTTTTGATCGTAAACCCACGGCCTTTAACTGAGGCGTGCCTTTAAATGCCGTGAGCAAAATCGCCAACATCGTCGGAAAAAAAGCTTCCAACAGTCAAACTCGATGGTTCTGCCAACAAACGGTGGTACGTAAATATGGTGGTACTCCGAATGGCTCGTTCGTGGTAGGCCGCTGCTGGCTGCTGCTGGCGGTTATGGTCGGTTGTTGGCCCTGGCAGTGCCGAAAATTATTGCCCTTCGTGTGTCTCGGCTCGGTTTGGTTTCCATCCTCTCCATTGTACTCTAAGCAAAAGCTGCTCTGGGTGCGTTTTTTTAGAGAACTTCAGCCAACTGCGTGGCCACCATTGCAGTGCCTTTTGGCAAACGGAATATTTGTGTTTTGGTTGGACAGCAACAATTCACTTTAGGCTGGTCGAGAAAAACGTGAGTGAGCGCGGCTTTAAGCTGTTTTTGATAAACAACTAGCTTTTTTTTCTAAGTGGTTCGTAGGCTGCGGTGGGTTAATAAAAAACAGCAAACGATTGTAAATAAACCTAACGAAACAGCACGATCATAAATTATGAAGAAACGGTCCTAAGACTGTGCAACGTGTGGTCTTTGCGACGATACAGAACGATGTCAAGATCGTAAACTTTCGGTGAAAAATTGTGGATTTGAATAAGCGGTTCAGAGACCTCTTCCTAACATTTATGCATAATGGAGATTGGACTATTTTTTGCCGAAAAGAGTCATAAAATTACGTAATAAATCAATTCCCATTACGGTTAAATATTACCGATTGGCAATGATGCATCGCTCAGAAGCAGAGAACAACCAGAGGTTTTTTCATGAACAACCAGGCGTCTCCATCAAGCCGGAACGAGAAGATGTCTGATTGTGATCGGTGATTGAAACTCTGCGCTCGGGTTGAATACATTTGCTGTCCTTCACATCCGGTCAGGTCTATATCAATCTGTTCATAATTTCATGCCATTTGCTCTGGAACGTACGCGTACGTGACGCACTTTGGTCGAACAGGTAACATGGGAAGAACGTATGCATGCCACCGGTTGCGAACGAAATTCGCTAGAGTTTGTTTGGAACCCCCTTCAAAAAAGTAGAACAAAAATGTCCATGAATGAAGGAAAAAATGAACTAGAATAATAGGAAAAACCCTCGGAAAGGCATATGGAGGATAAAACAGCTGAAGCTACAGATTCGTTGACCAAACCTGAGCCAAATAAGTTGGATAAAATATTTGCCATTCAACAGAAACAAAACGCAGGTCAGTTAGGATAGCTGAAATATTTTATTTTACAGCTCAGTGGAATGAAAAAGGGAGTTTCATTGTTCGTTTATCGGTTTTGTTAACGTTGCAACTGTCCTGTTTGAACAATCCTATGATCCAGATAATGGTTATTCATTGTTTGTTCGTTGTTTCAAGTGCAGACTCTGCTGATAGAATTGTATTTTCCTTTGCTTTGTGCTTGAAACTAAAAGTTTGATGCTAAAACACATACATCACAAGAGTACACCAGTGTTATAAAATATATGGCAAAAGATATAAACATGCACCAAATAAATAACAAACGTATAAATAACCACGAAAGCTTATCTCTGGCTGGCACAAGTTCAGCGTGCAGTTTTTTCAGAATATTGTTGTCCACATTTCTTTTTTTAACACCATGTACAGAGATTATCAGTGCTGGAATCGGCTGTTGTGAATTTTTGACTGGAAATGTTTTCAATTTTTGCTATTTTTTAAATTTTCTTGGGTTTAATGTTGTAGGATGGATACAATGTTATCATAAATATTTTTAACTACCTTGCATTCAATGTATGGTATGATGGATATAATAATGTTATGTATTTGGGGAAGTGATGTTTTGAAGCAAATGATAATATTATTCTGAGAATATTACTTCAAGCAAGCATCAAGGTTTGTCACAGGATATCTAATTTATACAAACTTTTTGGGAAATTTTCATATATAGTTCTATAATACTTCAATATAGAACGTTAAACTATGTTTGAGAACAATATTTATACTATTCTAAAGTAATTTACCAGTAACAGTATCCAATTAGATTTTATCCTCATTGATCGTATTGTTCAGTTTATTTTAGCTCAACTCTATCCAACGACCGTTCTCTAGGGAGTTGTAGGTATGGGTCGTCCTATTTGGTTTCGGTTGTCAACATAAAGAAAATTTGATTTTCACCCACATTTGACGAAGGTGAACAAGCCTTTACAATCGGCCCCTTGTAAGGATGTGACGTCTCCAACACACAAGGTTCACTTTTGAATGAATATTAATGTTCTTGTGTCTTGATTTCGTGACGTATTGGAAATTTTCATCCGAAAGTATTGGAACACCACCAAAGGGAACTGTATTTGATAAGGCGGGTTGCACCACTGCCGATCCTCTTAGGAATGCAGATCTTCGCCGAAGGACAATAGGACCTTTCTCACTTGCTACGAACGATTGCTTTCGGTTTGCGTAGTTCTATCATGAAAAATAAACTAGGCAATTGGAAAATTCATTCCCAGCGACCCCGCTGGGACCTGGGGTAACACCACTTCGGAGACATTCTCTCCTCAGCCCGTACCCCGAAAGGTCAGAGAAGGACACCGGAGAATGAACCAGAACGAGGCACCATTTGTTGTGCCGTAGGAATTGCTTTATAAATGCATGAAAAGTGTAAATCGTTTACGAAGCTCGAGCTCAGTTGGTTCCACCATTGATTTTAGGGTTGAATTTTTTGTTGTAGTTTACAATTCGTTGTGCTGAAGGTGAGGTTCTGTTTCGGTTTTGCTGACTGTTTTCCGTTGCTGGTGTGTTGTTTTGTTTTTGCCTTCGCACTTCGCATTCGCTTCGGTTCATTCCGAACAAAGATGATGCTGTTCTCTTTCTTTTGCGCGTAGAGTTTAATCCACTTAACGTCATTGTGGTGCAGGACGCAAAAGGGTCACAGCGTTAGTCTACGGATGGGAAATCGGGTGATGCGTTTTCCGTTCCAACCCCGCGGGCAACTATGGCCAGCCAAACGGGGGAATTACGGTAAAGGTACGCATAAATCGCTGCCATGGGCTAAGGACTATTTTATGCTTATGAAATATTCATCAGCGCAGACATCGGAAACGAAACACACACAAAAAAGCTGTAACGTAGCCGGAATGATGCTTTATTTTTGAGTAATTGAGTGAATCAATTTGTGTGTAAATTTATACTGACATAAATAACATCTCTCGAGAGGGGATGTTCATGCTTTAGCTACTGGGAAGAATGGTTTTTCATTATGTCAAAAGTTAATTCTAGCTTCTAGAAGTCCGAACTAAACCAGTCAAACAAGCAAAAAATGTACATTTATCGACTATTCTTTTGTAGCAAACATTATGTATTTTAATTTATATTTGTGTCTTGTTATTTATTGAAATTTGACAATTCAATATCTCATCTATTTGCTGTTTACTCACTAGTTCGAATTGAACCTTTATGTGAAGGTTAGCAAGCAAGTCAAAACTATAGAACAAAACCATAACTGCCTCGAAATCACAAACTCAAAGTATTGCAAGCCCTCTGTATCCCGAGGCTGAGATTGTGCTGGGCAGAAAATTGCAATTCCATGGCATTCGATAATAAAAATCACCCGCTGGAGGAAGGTATATCCAACTACTTTCCAATGAGACGGAGTGTGGTATTTGAAAATCCATAAGAATATTTCCCGATCTCCCTGGAGTTAGCCATGGCATTCGAAGTGAATTGGACATAACACACCGTAGAAAAAGAAAGGAAAACCATTCAATTTTCCATCATTCTCACATTCTCCGTCACAACGGTGGGAAAGTCCTAGATGTTGATGGAAAAATGTGCCACCCCCGATGAAGCTGATCGATCGGAGGGTGAAAACTGTTTTGTAGTGCAATTTTCCTCCATGGAATTCGAGAGATTATTTCTGCCACGCTGCGTCCTGAGTTTATCTCGTCCTTTCGATTGTATGGTCCGATCGATGCGGATTAGTAATCTGTGAATCTGTTTCGCCGGTAGCGAACCGCGTCGCATAAGCCAAACGTATCCGTGTTGAAATCGAAGATATGATTGGGATTCCTTTCATCGCTATTTTTTTTCCTGACCAGAAAGTAATTCATTTTTTATCTTTTGACCAACGACCATTTTTTCCACGAACGCGCATTTTTCACTAGCTTTTAGCATAATAAAGCTTGGGATTATGGGATTTGCTAAAGCGAGCAGTAACATTGCACGGGGTCCGCCGGGCCAAGAAGGAAGAGGATCAGAATGGACTCGGGCTTAATTTACATAAATGATCGGCTTTTTTTCCACGGCACGTCTTTGCTCAAAGGTTGGAAGCGTACAATGCGGAACCTATTCAAGAAGATATCACCTGCCTACAAGGATTTGCGCCGT
Source organism: Anopheles sinensis (assembly GCA_000441895.2). Classification (NCBI taxonomy): domain Eukaryota; kingdom Metazoa; phylum Arthropoda; class Insecta; order Diptera; family Culicidae; genus Anopheles; species Anopheles sinensis. The sequence goes on along the minus strand of KE525307.1, from coordinate 39,279 downwards.
TTTTGTGATTTCCCGTCCAACGGTGGTTCTTTGATAAACGGAAAGGGAGTGGAAAAAAACACTCCGAGGAGGAAACTCATGTATCGCGAAGCGCTTACGGACTTGTTGTAAGAGGATTTGGTTTGATTGAGTAAGAACGTCAATTGACCGTTATGGAATGAAGTCGAACTAAGCGGTAGAGTTAAGTTGTTTCGTGTTGTTGTTGATCGGTACAGCTTTCATCATCCGCTCCAACATCAGAGTGAGATGTTTCGTGTTTAGTACTTTGCAAGGGGGATTAAAAAGGATAAAAAGGAATATTTCATCGTCATTTGTAACTATGTTTTGCTGATTATGCACAGTGTTTTTCCATTTTTTTCAATAAAATTGGTATTAAATTAATTTTTTCTATTACAACAAGTAAAACTGGTTATAAAAGCGAGCATAAGATGCGTTATGACTTCAAATAAAAACTGTGGTTTAAGCCAATTGGGTGAATCACAAGCTGATCCATCGAAGTTACAAGCTGATCAATCGAAGATTGAACGGAACGGAAAAAGAGAAGGATGTTTCAAAATAGACCAAATGCTGGTTCTTCATTTTCGTCGAGCCGCATTCCAAGAGTGAACAAATATTTTAATTTCATTCGTTCATTGGCCTTTGGACATGTTTCCACAATAAACACGGTTCGCTTTTACCACTGACGTCTTTTCCGTAGAAACAAACAGCAGTGAGTGATGAACGAAGAATTTGTTTGATTGTGAAACCAAATGAAAACTCAAATGTGATCTTTTCCGCTCCGAGCATTTTTCTGCTCCTAATGAATCATCATTATTTGCAGCGAAATTCACCAGCACAAACATTAAAATGCAAATCGAAAAAAAGGCTCATCCTCTTCATGGAAAGAACCGTGGCGGGGCAGTAAAAATACCGAGGACAAAACCCGGGGACGAGCAAAAACCCACCCGACTTAATTCGATTGCATGCGCCGACTTGCTATTACAGTGCCGTTAAAATTCCGTCCATTTTGCATTCGTCTCTTTTTATTCCGCAGATCGAACCCTGGCGGAGCGCTTTCCTCGGCAATCGTTTTTTTTCCTGGAGTCAGCAAACGAATAGGAACGAAGTCTTGTAAAACGTGGGAAAGTGTGGATGTAAGCGTGGCGGAGATAGTGAGAAAGAAATAAGGAAAGCCCGGACGACGAGGACGACGACGAGGACGAAATCGTCCTGGCAAGTAATGAAGTGCTTCAGCAGCAGCAGCAGCCGTAGTGATGATGAAACGAGCAGTTGACATACAGAAAGTGCATCCAAGTGAAAGAAGGCATCCGGTCGTGTCGTTGGCTTTGCAACGGGTGGAAAATCGAATGACGAGTGGTGGAAAAGTGAGTGCGACGCTCGAGCGGGCACCAGAGTGCGAGAAAATGGCAGCTTAGAGGTTGAACGAGCATTGACGTATTTCGTAACAGCCGTCGGTTGGGAAAATTGCTGTGGTACGAACTTGGAAAAGTGTTTTCCTTTCCCTTAGAACAGACAAGATAAGCTTGTAAGCGAGTTGTTACTGTTTGAAGCATATTGAACACCGTCGGCCATTTGAGGTTGTTCGATAGTGCGTAGGAAAAGGTGATTTTAAATAAGTGTGAGCTGATCCACTGTTCAAACACCAAAATGTGTGAAAGAAAGCCGCCAATCGCGCTGTTGGCGTACGTGCCGTGTGCTGTGTTTGTATGTTTACTGGCTGCCAGGACAACGTTATGCGGTAAGTTCATTTTTGATTAATTACCTATTTTTTAGTGAGTTGACGTGAACTGCTTAAAATGTTGCTCATAATTAAAGTATTTTGACATGGACAAAATGGATTTAATTTCATTCAGAATACTTTAACTTACGGGCACGAAACCCGCCCGCTTCATCATTGGAGTTTGCTAATCATCATCGGTATGATGATCTGCTTCGCTATGCGTAGTAGGAAAATTTCAATGAATTTGGATCCACTTCTTTGATCATTTAGAGCACACGGCATCGACATACTTTCAGGAAACCAGTGAATCGAGGAAAGTATTTCGCTTAAACACGTCCAGGAAAAGTTTGTGTGTTCGTACTATCCGCGTGCAGATGTTACATGGTTGGCTTGATTCCTTCGTCCTTCGCTTCGACTAACCATCGAATAACACAAGTAGAAAGCATGTGGTTCGATTCTTCTTCCTGAAATTTCTCTTGGGTTCAGGAAACGCCGTCGTTCGGATAAACCACCAACCATATTGATCCAATTCCAGCTAAAATGACGAACTGCATCGGTCGGTGCAGCTGCATTGAACTTTCGCAGGGATGGATAGGTAACATTTGGACTTTCGTGTAATGCCAGCCATGTTTTCCGTGCGATGGTATCTTCGACCATGTCAAACTGTCGTAGGAGAATTGATGCCTTGCGTAAGGTCGGTGCGTCGATGATCAAAGAGTCGGAAGAATTCCTGGTTCCCTGTTCGAGTGGAAGATAGTTGCTGGAATTTACTTTCGAGAGCGGATGTAGCGGTATGTAAAGAATGTAGGGACGACTTGGATGCTGATAATGAGGCATCGTAGATGACGGAAGATCTCGTGTGAGATGAATCAGGTGGAATGTACGTAATTATTCGTGGAGTACTCTTCTATTCCATTCGTTCCAGTTATTCGACTTTGGTACGGTTCGTGTGGAACCGTTTGGTTTAATACCAAATTTTGTACGCTCCAACAACTCGCATTAGAGATGGCAGGAAATGGTCTATACATAATCTTTTCCCTTGCACCTTCCAGCATAAGTTCTTGCCAGTGAGAATGGCGTCGGGGCTGGTTGTTAACAATTTTAAGGTTAGAACTCATTCAGCCATTTGATATTATGGTGTTACGATTATTTGGTTTTATTCCCGGTTTGTAATAATTTGTCATTTTGAAGAGATATAACGGAAGTGTACATAAATTAGTTCAATTTTCAATCAAATTTACTGAAATCTTAAACTCATACACTAGAAAACACTTTTTCCAATATTCTCTTTTAATTATACACTGCTAGGCAGAGAGAAACATTTAAATCTCATCTGAGGCCATCGATTGTATGGATTCACGAAATATTACTGGATCACTTTTCCCATGAAATGGTTTTTGTTTGCTGCAGTATTTGGAAAAATCGATAACACATTACATGCGCCCGAGGATGTATATCTTCTGTTGAAATGTTACCCGACTAAACAATCCTAACTAAATATTTACTTTAAACGAACTGTATCCTTTTTGGATATCTTCAAGCATTTCATACAAGATTTTAAACTCCCAAAAACCTCCTCGTCGTTCGAGAGACAGTGCAGTGATCGTTGGTTAGGGAAGGAAATGAAAACGTCACGAAATGGCGAAACTTTTGCAGCTAATCTATTTGGATAAACGCTCCGCAAAATGTGCAGAAAGGCGGGTAGTTTTGATTAACGGCACTTTTATTGCTTTGTGTGGACCGTTTAGGTTCGTTTTATTCGTTTGCATGCTGCACGAGGGACAGTTTACCAGAAGTGTGCTGCGATGGAAAACTCGGTCAACGCTGGATGATAGCAACGCTTACCCATTGCCCATTGTTTGTGGTTGCCGTATGTATGGGCCATGGGAAAGTTTTCATATAAATATCGCGTGCATTTGTCAGGTTTCGCTCGTTTAGCCCATGCAAAATATGTGAAGGTATCAGTGGATTGGGAGAAGATTTCGTTATTCATCGAGAATTTTGTTTCCAACATTTGGTTGAGAATTTATACTTCGAATATTATTGTAAAATTGATCATAGTTTTAGCATGAATTGCATTGGTACATTTTGGAAGCTATTTTTAATTAACGTTCCAATCATTTCAAATGGGATAGAGAAATCATTCTTGAAATTTGGTTTGCCATAAGCGCCCTAATTTGGCATTGACGAACTAGAAACCGCACCCACAGAAGCTCGTGATAGATTACAAGAACCTGCTCGCAAACATAATACTCTTTCCAGCTACAGAAAATGCAACCACGTGCTTTCCCCAGAAATCAGCCCATGGAATCAGCCCTGTTGGAGGTTGCAATCCCTGAAGCAATGCCATCAAATCTGGTGCCTTATTCGTAATAACGTTTAGAAAGTATGAATACAAGATGAGGTGAGCGCTTTGGTGGTAGAATACGAGGAAAAATCGATTGTTTTGCTTCACCGATCTCGGCTCACAAGCATGTAAAGTAGGGTTAGGTGGTAAGGGAGGGGGGCTGGCTGGGCGGACGAAATTGGAACGTGCCAGCCGAGATGATACAGTTGTTGGTCGTTCGGCTACATTAGGAAGTATGTTACTAACACACCCCCAAATTGCATCTCGACAGTTTGCCGTTTGAGGCTTACGAGGAAAGAGAGCGCGAGAGAGAAAGGGACGCTTGTGGGAAATGTGTCTTTCAAAATGCATACAATGATTGCATGCCGTAACTGGCTGTTATCACTCGTGACACCGCGTTGTTGAGTAATCCGGCTGTTACCAACGACCCATCCAGGGACCGTCCTGCCATTTCCTGTTTCTCTAAACTTCGTTTGAAGCTTACATCCGGCTTCGTGGGTCCGGGGTCGTCGAGATATGGCACACATCGACACACAACCAAAGACAAACAGATGCACGGACATGTTTCTGCGGGCACAAGAGGACGCTCGTTTCCCAGACAATTCCGTAATCCATCGGATCTGGGCCAAAGGAGTGTCAGGCACATAGCCATATTGAGGTGGAACGGGTTGCGCATGGTAACCAGAACCATCAGAAGACCAGCTCGGACCAGGAGATGCAAAGTTTGGCATCAGGGAAGAGAAGCTCGGAAATGGTGAGCTCGGTTTCTTGTGGTTATGCTGCGGAGGAAAATACTCGAGAGGGCATGGAATATTACGAATGTTTCCACTACAAATGTTGAGCTTCAAATCGCATTGAAACATGCCCTCAATATGGGGAAAAAATTATCCAATTCCAACCGCACGGGGAACGTCAGCCCAACGATGTGAAACCGTTGATCCGTTCAATGCCGGAAATCGAATATCGACCAAAATCCTACTCGATTATGTGCTGGCGATGTGAGTGGCATTAGGTGGAAAATCACGGTCACGAAGGTAAACTTGACAATCGGTGATATCGGGGGGAGGAAGCTAAACGAAAAATCAAAAAGCGTACAAAATAAAAAGGCATCCAAAAGAAGGATGCTAGAAGCAAAATATTCTGGACCGAGCTTTGCAGGGTGAGTGGCTGGCGAAAGCGAACAGCCGTTCCGAGCATCCACACGATCGCACCGTCAATGCGAGGTGTTTATGGGAAGCTTTAGCGGAAGTTGAAGGCGATCGATGATCCTTCGGCCTTTAAGGATACCTCCCATCGACGTTACCGTTCTAGAGAGGTTTGGTATTGAGCCTTATGGATGGTCGACAACAAAAACGAAACGGTCATGGCTGCTGGAATGCTTCAGAAAGAGCGAGTATTCTGTTCGTTCTTGGTTCCGGTGCACACAAGACTCAAGCATTGTCAGGTTATCGTACCGGTGAACGAGGGGACAAACGGACGGTATGCTTCTGGTATCACTCCGGGCTTTCGTAGCACATGGATGGGACATTTCTCACCACACGTCGATGAGGTTGATTTATTTCTTCCGATTGCTTTCGCTCTGGGTTTGCTTCAATTTTGTTCGGAGGAAATTCATTCGATTTGAACAAACAGTTGGGTGTAAGGTGTGCAAAAACTCAATAGAATTAATTTTCATTTCATTGTTTTAGTGCTTCAACTTTTCTAACTTATTTTATGAAAGTGATTTAGTGAACTGATGAACTTTTAACTTTATCGTCCTAGATGGTGTACACTTCTCAATGCTTTGGATATTTTTTTACACTTAAAAGCTGTGTTAATAAGCTTTAGTTGCGCGTCTTTTGGATTTATTTTTAACAGTTTTTTACGTATATAAAAGCACCTTTTTAAATTAATTGCTTCGAAAACTAAATTGTATTTTATAGTTTCGAAATGTGCCTTAAAGGATTGTTATTGAATAATGATGAAAATGCCGTAAAGAATAACTGAAAAGATGGTTTAAAAAAATTATTTCTTTTGACTCACAGTTATTTGTTCAATCAACTCGTGTGTTTATCAGATTGATTGCTCGTCAAAGGATTGAAACAAAACCCTTATTTAAAGGAAAACGAGTCAGTGATAGCTTTTGTGATATAACACATAAATTTAATCATTTTTCATGTAAATATCACTCTGCTGGCTATAATTCGCTTATTGTTATTCTATTAGAAACGAGGTGCATTTATCGAATTAAACTGTTCAATTTCATCCTTAGAAGGTAGTACTGCTTCCTATACAAATTAAGATATGAACATTTCTTTGTTTGGGAATTGATTATCTCAACGATTTCCGTTGTTAGCAAGCATTCTTATTCTTCCCTGGCCCGGGGTAAGATGCGCAGAAAGCCGATAAACTTTACGCACAGAGGCAGCCGCAAACTTTTCTGCTAGTTTGGTTTATTATTTTAATGAGACCTGCACAGCTGAGACCACCGGTGGCCGTCCGTTGTGGGCTGGATGGCAGGAAGCTGTCTTTTTTCTTTTACATTTACTTCTCGACATGCTTTCCTTCCGGTGCCACCTAATGCTGATGCTAAACTTTGCGCAAAATAAATCGGCATACTGAAGCGTACCGAAAAGAAGTGTAACTGGCGTGCGACGGAAAATTTGTGGGGTGCCCAAATTCCCGCCGAGCCGCTTGGAGCTGATATCTTCCAACCAAAAACTTCGGTCGCAAGTCCTCCCGCAGGGCGGAAGGCAACCAGACGAAAGTCGAAGGAAGTTCGCAAAGGAAAATGTTTTCCTTCAGCAGAAGGCCCTGGCCGGGTGGGCCAGCAGCACTCTGATCATTCTTTTCGAAGTGGAGGCGTGAAATTCAACATGGGCCACGTTTGGCACGGTACGCGGGGTCCTCAAGACATATCCGCCCTGTCGCACCCCGACAATCTGACCTTCCACCTCCCGTCCCCGAGAGCGCTCCTAATTCAATCAGCCGGAAAGCGATGATTTTCAATCCCCGCGTGAAAGTGCGGCTTGGGAAAAATTGTGTCGAGATAAGGCGTAGAAAATTGGGTAGCAGAGGGCAAGGGTCAGGGTGGCGGTGAAGGATATCAAGAGAGTACAATGTTCGTTGCAATTGGTCGACTTCGGAGGAGGAAAAAGAAAGATTTGTGTGGCAGTGAAAAGTTTCCATAAATATTAAAACTTCCTCTCATTCCGGGCCGGCTTTCGCGTCGGGATGATCTTGTCCCGCGGCAAGCGAACGCGAAACTGGATTAAAGGTCAGAAGCCGAGGGAGGATCGCTGGCAAAAGTTTAATTGCATCTTATCAGTGCAGCTGATTAGGCTCTTTGGGTTTAGATTCATTTTAAGCGTGGATTTTCTCAGCCTAATTTCTTTTCATTTAAGGATACTTTTTTCACGATCCGTAATTATAAGGAGAAATCGTATATACTTTGTAAATCAATATAGCTAATCATGCAATCGTTCGGTGTTTCTTAAATGTTACAGTAGTGCAAAGAGATGTTTTCAAGTATTCAAGCTGAAAAATAACAGTAACATAGACGTTTGTGAGCTATTTAAATGATCCTCGTTGATTACTATATCCTGAAATGATACCAGAAATTTTACTTTTATCCGTTTATGTGCTATTCAATATAAGAAGTCGCCTTTAGACGATAATTGAAAAAGTTTTGATAAAAACGAATCTATTTGCTATGTACTGGGAATCGGATAAAGTGTTTAACATTCGTTTTCGATGAACGAAAATCTAAAAATTGTTGTTTGGGGAACGATAACTTTAATTGACAAGATGTAAAGCACTCGCACTACAAAAACACTTTTGTCTGTTATTAGTACACGAACACGGTACCACTAATTTACACACACACGTACATTCCTATAAATAAAGGGCCCTTAAGAGCTTCTTCAACAAGTTCTTGACAGTTTTCAGCTTGCTGACGAACTGTTTGACGCCTTTCTCTGTCCCATTCAGAAGGCATCGTTACACATTTTCTCAAAAGTAGCACAAGAAGGCTGATTTACTACCACGTGAAAGTGTTTGCAAACTCATCCATTTGTGGAAAGGTAACCCTTTTTCCCCACGTTCACTTCCGCATCCATCCTTCTCACTCAGTATATTCGTAGATTTTTCCGTAAAAACATTCCAACGAAACGACGGGTGGATGATCGGCTTAGAGTGCAGACTATCACCGGGGGAAAGTTTCGCACAAAACGACGTTGCCACCACGTCACACACAACCGGGTAGTGGCACTGTTGGTGTGAAACTTTCATAACTTTTCAGTCTTCCGACGCGTTTCGGTAGGACCGAAACGGAAATGCTACTGCAGGGCGGGAGAGGGTTTTGGCCGGAAACATCTTACTCGAATGAATGGAAATGAAAATCTACCCTGAATGACGTGAAAGGCACTCGCGGCAGGCGGAATCTGCAGGGAAAAGGCAAAGAAAAGATCTTGTTGAAAACCTTTCCCCCCAGCGCCGAAGGAAAAAGGTACCGAAGGTACAAAGTTTCGACCGGTGCAACTTGAGCTGACTGAAAAATTCAATAGTTGATGCAGTTCTTGAAACTGTTCTCAAGTGTTCCAATAAGCGCAGCGAAGCAGCTTATGCGAGCGAATGGAAGAGTTTTGCTCGGTTGAAAAAGTTCACGCGGAAGAACGGAAAGATCATAATTTTATGATTTTGGATTAATATTGTACGGCTTTATATGCCACTGTGGAACCGGCTGATTTTATCCAGTGCATGTAAGTTATCTGCGGATAGCGTTTTCGAAATTGTTTTTATATCGGCATAGATATAAAAAAATTAAGCATAAACGAACGATCGCATAAATCGATTTAAGTACTCAATTTACTCGCCATGAAAAAACACAACATAGTTCGGTTCGAATTTCCTTGCCATTGAAAAGGACGGGGTGGTTTTATGAATATCGTACACTTTAAAAGGCAATCTGGTCTGATCGAGTTTTTCTCCGGTACCATAAATCGGAAACGTTTGATGCTATCTGGTCCTGTTATCTTTTCGCTCCGTGGTAGAAAAATAAAACTTTCCTCCTCCCAAATAGATCGAAAGACAAACGGAAGAAGACGGAAGGACAAAAAATGAAGAAAAAGTTGTTGCTTAAACTTTGCAAAACAATTTCCCCCGTGCCTTCTCGAGAGTGGTCAAATCCCGCTGGCTGGCTTCAAATTTGCAGTAGCCTTCCAACGGGCTTGATATCTTCACTTCACCAACTGGGGCTGGGGTTTTTCCCATTCAGCTGGTCCGGCGAAGAAAACTTCCTGGACTCCAGGATTTGGTCTGCCGGTGGGAAGTTTTTATCGTCTCGTTCGTGTGAAGACAGTGTTCCGTTTTTCTTGCAGTGTTAAGCGGCAGGTTCTTTCTTTCCCTATTGATTGGTCCAAACTTTGGCCGAGTGGGAGGCAGAAACCTCTTCGCTTTCGAGGGAGTGTATGTTTATGATATTTGCACAAGAAGGAAGACGACCATAACTGTAGCGTAAAGAATTGGCCATAACCTCACCCCGGTTGTCTGCTGGCTCATGTCGGTCTGCTTCCTTTTTGTGTTACACACGTTCGAGTGTCCGGGAACGGGGCACAATGATGTTTTATGCTGTCGTTAACGGACAAACGTGTGTCTTGTACTTGAGTGTTCGTGCATCTAAATACTCGTTCTTAATCATACAGCCAGCTTGTTTGCGAAAGGGGAACTCATACCGGCGTTCGCACAAACACTCGGAAGCTGAACGAATGGAAAACCGAAGCGGGGGAGACTTTCTTGGGATTTTCTGCAGGACAGCACAGGACCGGTTGCACATGGGTTGCAAAAAGTTGGAAAACTTGCAAAAAGGACTCAAGTACTGCAAGGGACATGATTGTGTTCGCAAGCACAAAAGTGCAAGCCGTGAATGCTTTTACGCTTTATCGCTTGCTCGTTGTCTTGGCTGTCATCGTCGGTGTCGTCGTCGTCGTCGTCGTCGTCGTTGTTGTTGGGTATGGCGGGTCGTTTTTCTTTCTAGATTCAAGATGCTTCGCCTGCCCGTTTCAAGCGACAAGCCGAGAAAAAGAGTCAAAACCACCGGCAATGGAGAACAATTGCACAAAAACAACGAAACAAAAACGAGCCGTGAAACAAGCGGGCAAGCAAACTGGCAAAAGGATATTCGTAGAGGAAAAGTGGGAGGCTGTTTTGTTTCCATTCCCTCCCCCTTTTCCCGAATGGTTGCAATGGATGCAGATTGTTCAGTACGGTGGACTCGAGTGGATGGGTTGCACTACATTCATCTCTGACTAAAATGGTGTGCGACTCTACTCGAATGCGTTTAGGAGGAGGGTGGTTTTTCTTTTGTTTCAAGCGGAAAGAATATTATACTCCAGGAAGCGCCCACCAGAACGGGTCACTGCCTCACTGCACAGACAACATCGTAATGTGCCGGCGGAAATAATGCTTACCACACGTTGTAGTCGATACGATTCCCTTTTTTCCACCATCATTTTCTTGCACCGAATTTAATATCTGTTGGTTTTTCGACTTGTTTCCGTTTTTTCTTTGTGTAATGTTCGAACCTCCTCGGGGTCGTTAAGTATTTTTGCCGCTGCTTCGTAACGTTTTTTCCTGCAATGAAATAGAAAGCATTAACGAGAAACGCTCAAAGTTCGGAAAACCAACTGTTTTTTCGAAAAATGGAGGCGTTCATTTAGGGAAGATTTCTGGCGGAAATAAATAGTGACTCAAAGTTCCCTCGCAATGTGGATGCTTTCGTGGAAGGCATGAATACTTCTCGGTGGTTTTGACCATGGTGGGCTTTTTCACAACGGAAACTCAATTTACTCAATTGTTTGCGGAAGCATTCGTTTTCTAATGGTGGGAGTGTTTGGAGGCATCAACATGAAACATTCAATTGCAGATGAAAAATGATTGTTCTGTGTTAGGATTTAGTTCTGGCTAACTTTAGGGTAAAGTGTACGTTTAAATTGTCTCTTCTTTAGATTTAGGTTGATGTTACATTGTTTTAATTGCTGACCGCTTACTTTTTTGTAACTTTCGTCTCACAGTGCCAACACACTTCATGGAAACGGAGCGTTACAGGTA
>KE525307.1:6387-16938 GCA_000441895.2 Anopheles sinensis | reverse complement strand
ATCACGCACTGTACCCTATAAGAAATGGGGAATTAGTGAAGGTATCATGAAATCATCAACCTCACGGCTCAGAGAGGAAGTGACGGTTACCGGCGAACGAAGGAATGAATGAAAGATCACCGATTAAACTATGTGCGGCAATGGGATGGCGGAGGGTCGAGTGGGAAAAATAAGGGCGAAGAGTTTAAGAGACCCACGATGGTGGAAACCGCGCGCGGGCACGTGGAGGGTGAGCGAATAAAAAACCAAAAACAGAACCGAAGGACGGAAGAGAGGCGAAGATTGGACGCTTGGAAGCAGCGTCGGAGCGATGGAGGGATGGAATTCGAAACATAAAACCTATCGTGTTATGGGTTTTTTTTAAACATAAAACCAACGGGAGCAGTCGAATTTGGGGGAAACTGAAAAAAAGACCTACCACTCTAGAGGTAAACAATTTATTTATTAAAATTGTTGAATAAAAAATTATAGTTTCGGTCATCTGTTTTGTGTTTCATATTATAATGCTTTGAATATCTTCTACTTATTTTTAGTCTCATACTCATTTTCAAATTTCTTATTTTCATAATTTTCTTTTGAAATTTTCCAAAATTATTTGTAATCTTCTCATTCAAATAGTCATCATTAGCGAACGTATGACTTTTCCTCCGAGCAGCAAGAAGCATAAGACGCTCCCGAAACATCATCCCCAACACATCGGGATAGTGGAAAGGAAACGGGATGTCCCTGTAACGAAGCGAAAAAGGTTAAAACCAGCGGGCTATAGCATATGCCTGACGGCGTGCTGAAGCGCGGTAGGTTAGTTTCGGCAGGGAAGTGAAAAACCATCGATGCAAAACTAAGCTCCAGCAGGGCGCGTGTGCGAGTGGGACAGGGACAAGGAGCTTGCAATGGGGGAGGTGGGCGGCAGGAAGAATGACAGAAGAATTTCAAACGAACGGCCGAGGGGGGTGTCGAGTCTGGGGTCTGGAGCCGGGGAAAAATTGGCTGTGATGAGGAGGAAAAGCGGCCTCGTTCGGCGTAAAGGTGCCGGAACGGGGTGGGGGGTGAGTGAAGGGACGGCTAAAGACATCCGAAAACATACACCCATACATGTGCACCACGAGGGCACGGCCGAGGGAAGTTCATTCGCTGCAACGAAGAAGATTCTCGCCTTTGGGAACATGGGCAGCGCGACTCGGCTCGGCTGGTCCAGAACCGGCGGTTCATTTGTCTTCGAGCGGTCGATGATTAACGGTGTGTGAGCGCGGGGACTCGCCGAGAAAAAGGGCCGAATGCGCGATGCTGTCAGTATGCTGTCGGTAGGGCAGCGGCGCAGCATATAACAACATAGCATGCGGTTGTGTGCGGGTTGCTTGGATGGGTTGTGTTCTTCAAAAGGGAAAAAGCTCGTCGTCGTCGTCGTGGCCTGAACTGCGCTGTTCCCGGCGAGCTTCGCTGCACGCGCGTTGTGTTCGGTGTCCAGTTTGGTAAGTTTAGTTTTACCCCCGTGAAGCTCCAAGTGCGTGTCCGCGGGTGTATGTGTGTGGTGCATCTGGGGTCCGCGGTTTGCGCGATCGTTTGGCCGGCGAGAGTATGCGAACCAGAACCGGACCGGGCAGGAGAGAGAGAGATCAGTCGCATTCGAGAATCGGCGCAGAACGGTTCACATTTCGGCCGAAAGGGGGTTTTGTCTGGGATGCTGTGCGCGCGCGTCTACCTTCGTGTTAGTGGCCAACGTGTTTGTGTTTCGTGAGCCGCTGGCTGGAAGGGATGTTGTTTGTGCTACCGAGTGGTTTCCTTCTGCAACGTGGTGGAAAATACGAATAAATTCCTCCATGCGAAAGCCAAATTGAGGCCACACCAAAGGGGAGGGAATACAACAACGACCGGTGTTTCCTTTGTTGACGTCCATTTTGTCAACACCCGGATCTAAGTGGGTGCTGTGTGCGGGAGAAAAAAACAAGTGTCAATTCGATCAGTGATCGTTTCGTGTAAGTTGCAAAACCTATGTTGTAGGCTACTGAAGTCACGGAGTCATCGGAGTTTTTCCTCAATGGAGACATATTGGAACAAGTGTTGACCGATAGTGCAGCATCATCCCAGGCATGATCTTGCCCGGCAATGGCTATTATTAACAATCGAACCGTCCCGACGATCAGGTGTATTTCGGTCGAGCTGATCGAAGTCATACGAGACGGCGAGGGAGAAAAGGAGGGAGCGAGCGAGAGGAAAAAATGGCGCTGAAGAACGGGTGGATGAATGAGTCGTCAAAATGAAAGCCAGAGGGATACCTGGGCTGCATCGGACAGTGGCGAAGGCAACGGCGCGAGGGTTAAATCGAGGGTCCGTGCATTCCGGTTTGATGATTGTGGAAGTTGTTTGTCGTCATTTTTCCCATGTTAAGGGTCTGTAAACATAGATTCCGAAGATCTTACGTGGACCGATGGGGGATGGAGAAAGTGCGATTAATCCAATTAAGGATCACCGTAGACAAAGCACTGGCTTCAAACTACCACTTGCTTCTAGACTTCCCGTCTGAAAGTTGGCGCACAAGAAAATTGGAAAAGAATGACCAACAAACAAAACAACGTGGTCATACCCACATGTTAATGTACTTTACTGTTGCAACCCTTACCGGAGGCAAAGGTCAGGATTTCGCGGTCGATAGATATGGCTTCAAACGGTCCAAGTGTTTCGATTCGTCTAGACAAGATGGCGGGAGAACGATAGCTAAAAAATATGACTGTTATATATTTTAAATAGGAAATAAAATTGAAGAATGCAACTGCATTTTATAAGACATTTTTCGTTAAATTAAAATTATCATATTTGTCATGATATAAAAATCTTTGAGAGTGCATAATTCTTTCAAAAACCTTTCAAATCCATCCCTCCAGTCACTGTGGCATGGCAGGTCCAGAGATGTTGAAAGCACCTCTTTTTCGCGACCAACTCCGCCTGTCGTTCGCAAACCTGTTTGCGACAGTTTCTTTAGGACGGTTTTTTCCCGTGCTTCGCCTGCCGAGGGGTATATCGATTTCAATATCTCACTTGTGTCCCGGGTAGGCTCCCTCCTACATACCTCCCCTCCAAGACTCCGGTGTGTGTGTGTGCGAGTGGGAGAGTGTCAAGGGTGCGGATCCAGAAGAAGGGATAAAACGTAGAAATAAACCCGGAGCGAAAGCTGCCAGTGGATGTCCCTGAAGAGAAAGATGAATTTTACCACAGACCGCTACAAACATGTGCCCACGCATTCCCTATCGGAGCGTTGCAATAAAATTCCAATCATTAGCGAAAACGGATTTATGTCGTAATACCGTGGGGGTGATTTAGAATGTTTGCTTATAAATGTTTGCTAAGGCTTAAATAATTACGCTTCGCTTGACTAGAAGATTGTAAACGATACAGAATATTTCATGATAATGAGCCTCGTTTTGCTATGTTCACTAAAATGTATTAAATTATTTTTTCTTTTCTATGGCCCCCTTTCATGGAAGACGGAAACCTTCCGGAACCGCTCGAAATTTCATGCAGATTGTTCTAAATATGGTTTGAAATTGGACACTGCTCGGTTCTGGGTAGGAAACAAACAAATAGGAATCCAGGCAGGAGATCGAATAGAAAAAGTAAAAATGAATTGAAATAAAATAAAATAAAACTGCGCTCCCTCCAAAACGAGCGAATTGACTACGCCTCGAACCCGGAGAACCGGTATCGGAAGCGGTCGAAGTACATAAATAACCTTCGTTCCACGGTCCCTCGACGGATCGACGGCGTTCCGCCCCACGACGGGATTTTGCGCTGCCACCAAAGATTGGGACCGCGGGCTGGAGTTGAGTTCTGCCATTGCGTGCGACAAATATTCCGCAAAACGGCATTCGTTGTGAGGCCCACCCCCACATACCCCCGCAGTTGCCAGTCGGTCGGAACCGAAACGAAATTCTTACGGAATTGTTGAAGGTTTCTGCTTCTTTCCTGTCCCGTTGGGGAACTTTTTGTTTGTTTCATTTGTTTCTCGTGCGTTTTCCTTTGCTTATCCATCCAATTCTTCCCAGCCGCCAGAAGTGGCCGATGGCGAATGGCCGGGATGGTTGGTCCCGCGCCGTCGATTGGCCTCCTCCACCTCCGGGGGGGTTCCAGATGCGCCGCGGCACGCGAATAATGTTCTCGTTCCCTTCTGCTAGAGGTGTGTTTTTTTGTTGCTTTACACAGGAAGAGTGCAAGAGTGCAAGAAGAGTGATCCCCCAGTCCGGCCCGGGCTTAATTGGCCGCGGCTGGTGCCGCGGTGTGTTGGTGTTTTCCACCAGGTTTTTCCTCTTATTAGTGAGCACTAGTGTTTGATCGTTTGATGCGCGGGCAAGTGTTGCAGTGGAGGATTCGTTCGACCGGTCGTTGGCCTACCGTGGGTCTTGTGTCGATGTATGTGTGCGTGTGTGTGTGTGTTTGTATGTAACCCGCTGGGTGGTGCATCGTTTAGTGACGTAATGGATTGTGCGCGAGCGCGCGAAAAAGGGGAACAAGTTAAGCGTTAATATTCTAAGGGTCAACGGAAGCGAATTGAACGGGAAAACGACAACCCTTCACTCGAACATCACCTGAACAAGCCTAGCAAAAGTCGCGTAGAGCATCGGTGCCTCGGTGAGTATCTTCCTTATGTATTAAAGCGCGTGCATGTGTTTTTCTTCCAGTATTTATTAAATAACTATCGTCTAGCTTTTTTTTATGTCACATTGCGTGTGTAAAAAGGTTTTCCTTTAAAGTTAAGCAAATAATACCACCCTTTTCCTTACGTAAATCTACTCAGCCATTTTCATCTCACATTTTCACCGCAAATAGTTGAGCAATCTACTCTAGGTTCCAGTGTTTTTTTTTTTGTTTCGCTCCCCAATGCTTCTTGTAACGTCCGTAATTATGGCCTACAAGTATTACCGCCGCATCACGACCGCCGCTTCGTGCGCCGCTTTGCAAAATCGATTATGTCACGTTAAATATATTCCCTAAAAAGGGGATCGCCGGAGCTGCCAACCGGCAAACCGGCGACTTCGAAGGGGGGTAGTAATTACCGTTTGGGAAAATTGAATTTACAACCCCATCTATCTTGGGCGGGCGGAGCGGCCCATTAGCTTTCCCCCTGGGTGGTTTTTCTTGTTTGATTTGCTACGAAAAAACCGCAGCTCTCCGTAATGTGGAGAATATTGTGATTTTATTTTTTTTTCATGCATTCACTGTTTTGCTCGCGTTGCACTTTAAATTACCTTCTGGAGTCGGCGATCGGCAGCGGAAGGTAGTTATGTTTTTGGTTGTGTTGCTCTTGTGCCGTGGCTCAGTTTTTCTTCGGATCGTCTTGGATTTATTTATTGCCGCTTTTTTTCCCGACGTTTTTCTTCCCCCGTTCCGCCGTGATTGGGCCGACGACCCGTGCTTGTGTGAGGCAAACTAATTACACAACCATCGCGCGCATCGCGCTTATAATGGGAAGGCAAATCGGTGGGACAGTAATCCTGATTTTTCCCCCCAGCTTTCTGCTCCGTAAATATGACATTCACGACTGTCGGGCCGAAAGCTTAACCACCCCCCATTTTGTGCTCCTTTTTTTTCGGGATGACGAAAAGAGAACGGCAAACGAGCAATGCACGCCCAGCGGTGGGCGACGCAGCATGGGTGCATAAGCCACGGTGCATTAGCAGATGCACTCTCTTCCAGTGGGGAGGAGGGGGGGGGGAAGGTATGTAGCGGTCGGCCTCTGGGCTTCCTCCAGCGAGCACGCTTTCCGACTTTCCGCCCGTCCCGGCGCACCGGAATGCACCGAGCTGATGAAGAAAAATGTGCTCGCTAAATGCTATTAGCTATTTTTAATTCTTCCATTCCTGTCCGCTGGGTGAGATTCTTTTTCGTTCATGTCTTAGGATGTCCTTATACTTTTTCTTCTCCTGTCGAAGAAGATGTGTTGGTTTTTTTTCAATGCTTACAGAAATTAGGTTTTTGCTCGAATTGATCAGTGTTTGGAATAACTCGATGGGTAATAAAAGGAATGCAAAATGGTGCAAAATAAATAACATCATTTCAACACGAAGTAAATAAATATGAATACAATCAAGAAACTAAAAGTCATTCCTACAAGCTTGCATGATGAACCTACTGAGTAAAAATGAGTGAGAGTTTTTATTGTTACTCTTTCATAGTGTTTAGCACGCAAAGTGATCAACTACACTACTACAGTTAACACATTTTTTGTAATTTTTATAACCTAGTACAGAAGTTTGTGCTAGGCATTTGCAGAATTAGTGCAGGGTTGGATCTTACTTATGACTTACATCAAATCTTCGAGTACATTGTTAGAAATTTTTCTGTGACAAATTTGAAAAAGTATAAAGGAAAATAGTTGAAAAGCTAAAAAAGCATAAGTTGATGAAAATAAATGCAGGTTTTCCAACTTAAAAGAGGATTTTACTCTTTTCTTTAGCCGCCTACTCTTTAGTGAATCGCACTCACGTTTCAAGTTTACTACTCTTAGACGACTCATTACTCATTTTGCGTGTTTTCAATTCAACATCAGACCCTCAAAGAATATAAATCTGATTTATACCCCGAGGAAGAATCAGTATTCTCAGCTGTAACAGAAATTTAAAATTGCCTGAGGGTGGGGGTTATATTAGTAAACATTTCACGCGACCCTCGATTCCCATCCCTTATCAATTAGCAAACGAAATCGTCCGAGGGAAAAAGATCCTTTCAAATCGTAACATCTTCCATCATTTATTGCCTCTCTGCCCTTCGCCACATTCATCTGGAAGCCTGTTCTTGCTCTCTCCCCTCTTATATCTCGTTCTGCCCCAAGCCATCGCATAAATCGCTAAGCTCCGGAGGCAAAGCCCTGCATTGGTCGCGACCCGCGGCTGCTGCAGGTTTCGTCGATCGATTCGGGCAACGGATCGATTCAATCGCGGCGGTACGAGTCTTTAATGTTTCACCGGTGGTGAAGTGGCCATTAAGCGATTTGCTTCATTTTTCTTCATCATCCGGCGCGTCAGCTTTACCGGCGGGAGTGAGGCCCGGCTTAAATCATCACGAAACCGTCGCGGTCGAGCCGAAGGAAGTTTTCAAACCCGGCGAAGGGAACGATCCGACACGTTGCTTCTGGTTCTAGTCGATGGTTGTTTTGCACGCTCCTATCGACCTATCGATCTCGGGCTCGGGATCGCTTCAAGTCATGTCGATCGTGAAGGGTATTGATGCCCGCAATTGCTTCTAGTTTTAGATTGAGTTGAGCTTCGACGCGAAGCATTGGTTGTAAAGGATTATCGTTCCCGTGAGGATTACGATTAGTTTTCGCAGTCAAACTCGTATAAAATTTAATGTTTATCGTAGCCACAAATCGATAACATTAATAATTATATCAATTGCGGTCTATGAAACCTATTCGGTCTTCCGAATACTTTTATAAAAATTATACAATATTTTGAAAAATCACTAAATTTCAAATGAATGCTATAGTTGAACAATTTGATTGAATGTATAATGTTTCTCATATCCTTAAATTAAAAACAAACTGTTTCCATCAGCAAACGGTACTTCATCTTTACACCAAACTCCGATAAAGCGCTGCTTCACCGCGTGCAGACGGTGAAGAAAAGCGTGAAGAGTTCTCAGCGCCAAAACTGCAAGCCAACGCTTCTCGCTCGCTACCGGCTGCTTGAGCATGGCGCGAACACGCTGATGGGATTCGAAAGGATGGAAAATCAATTTTACGGGCCAAAGGCAACCGCCAACCCGCCCGGCAGCAGCAGATATCAGAAAATATCGGCAGGCCACGTCATAACAGGAGCGGCATGGTGTTTTTTCTCTTATGCTTAGTCTTTAAACCCTGATCGATCCCTCGAACCGGAGCACCAACATCTTCCTGCCGCATCGTTCAGAAGACCCTTTCCCTCGCGAGGGAAAATCGATGCCGCAGGGCTAGAGTTTGCTTCTCGCTTCTTGCTTCTTGGATTTTTTAGTTAATTCGCTTTTTGTTTTGTTCTTCTCTCAGCGGCTTCCCTTCACACGCCCAAAGGTCCAACGGTAGCCGAAGCTGAAAAAGTTTCACCGCCATCGGCAGGTGCATTTCCGTTTGAAGCAGTAGCAGAAAAACTGTGAATCTTCGAATTTTGCCTCCAACAAAAAATACATTTCCTACACAACTTTACACCCAACACCAAACTTCTCCGCCAATGTTTGGCAGTGTTATTTGAGGTCGCTTTTTTATCAATCACTAGCCTTGATATCTCATTCATTCTTTCATGTTGGTTTTTTGTTTCCTGTGTTAGCTTTTGCTGTTACTTTCCAAGTGTTTTGGTAAATGAGCCGCAATTTAGCCTCGAGTTGTGTGACGATTTCTCGCGACGCGTTTTCGGCTTTTCGGCCCTTTGGCTTTGGTGTGACCATTAATCATAGCCGGACGGATGATGATCTTATTAATGCGCGCAAAGTATAGGGCTCGCGATAAGAACTGTCACCCGGGTTTGGCTCGTGATTATCCCGGAAAATTGATATCTTTTTACTTTTGCCGACTTGCTGCAAACTGCTCGGCTTTTTTCGGTTTATTTTTCACAGCCTTTTTGTGGTGCAATTATTTTTCGGAATTTTTCAATTGCTTTTGCTTCGGTTTGAAATTTTCTGAGAAAAATACTTTATTTAGTTTTTTTCTTGCTTTTTTATCTTATTTTTTGTTTTAACTTGGTTTTATACAAGTAGAAGATTTACGTCCTTCACATCTTGGATTGGTAAAAAATAGCAGAAAATCAACCGTCCTCTCTTTCCCATACCATGCCAGGGTATCGCTATTCAAGGTTGCAACCAGGTTGCTATGTTATTCTTGCGCATTTCTTTACCCACGCGTCCTTACACACAAGTTGCTACGACCACCGACGAACACATGGGGCACATCTTAAATTCTCATTTTTAATGCATTGCTGGTTTAATCGACGCGTGTAATTATCCCTGAAGCCGGTGAATGCACGCGGGATGGGATGATGCGTGCCTTTTCCGAGTGGCTTCGACTCAATGTCGAGACCCTGGAGTTGAAGCGACGAGACCGTCGACGGAGGATTGGATCGAAACCACAAAGCCGAAGAAAGGAAGTAGCAGGAATTCGATCTTCACGGGCCGAATGGTACCGATTCGATGAAAAAAATAACCCCAACCGTTGCATTGTTGCTTGTTGGTGAAATAACTTGCGTGGTTGTGGTTTTACCATGCAGCCTACGGATTGAAAAGTTACAAGAATAATCGTTGACTTCAAATAAACGCATGAGAAGATTTTTATTTTTTATAAAACACAAATTTTAAAAAATCTACTCATTCAAAAAAATATAATATACTCACTTTTATTTTCATCAATCCTAGAAAATATATTTCATAATATTAGCAAATCCCTCCTTTATAATGCATCGCAATTAATACACATACGTATGAACATTCTTTGAAGATAATGTAGTTTCAATGACTATATTCATTTCGTTCATTTACGAACATATTATACTGTTTCTTTGTGTGATGATTTGAAGATCGATAAATACTAACTCGCTCAAATTGATTGGTTTTGTATTGTTTATTTCTGTCCGCAAAAATTTTCCGTAGCCCCAGCAACCCGAGCACACTTCCACTCGTTCCCATTAATCCATGGCAACCCGAAATCGGTCTGCAAAAGCTCATAAAGCTTCGGTAAATACTAGAATCTATTAAAAACTTTTCCAATCGACTCTCCGATCAAGAGTGGCAAAGTGTTCGGAACTAGATTGTCTTTATACTCGTCATTTCTTCGATATAAGGCATACTCTCTGTTTCGAGTATTGTTCTTCTTTTGTCGATTTGGTTTAATTAAACTTCTTTTGGGATTGCAGCCCTGATGTCTCCCGAGTTGGATTTTGAAAATAAATAAACCATGCCGAACAGTAGAAAAGTTGTTGATATTTTGAGATATATTGAAACTCGGTTTCTACGAGTCAATAAGCAATAATCAAATTTATGAGCTTTTTCACGTAAAGAGTTGGATTGTGGTCCCCCAAATTGAATGCTTTTTTAACAGTGTCCTGAGTGGAGTTTGATCAGTGTATGCGGCTTCTACAGTCTTCAAGCGGAACTCTTTCCCCACGAGATTTCTCTCCTCTTACCTGAAACGTTCAGCAAACCTTAGTCGTCACTGAGGCTCGAAACGGATTTTATCGAACCGACATTAAATGTTGCCATCGGCACCTGCGGACTGCTGTCACTAAGTTTCCTCTTGGTTTTTTTCTTCTCATCTTTTGAATCCAACATCTCCTGCTGCTAGTGCAAAAGTTGGAATGAGTTTTCTCGATTCCGTTTTCCCCCAACGACCTCCCGGCTATGCCCGACGATCCCTGAAAGCCCTCCCACCCGCCCGGTTTTTCCACCGGTTGCGGTTGACGTTGTAGTAATTACTGTTTGTCGTATGAAATGATGCATAAACTGTTGGGAATACAAAATATTTACTTACACTGCCAACGACTCGGGATCGGCCCTAGTGCCTGAAACCGGTTTTTGATGCTGAGGTACCGAGGTTGGTGTTGG
>KE525306.1:410193-439760 GCA_000441895.2 Anopheles sinensis | reverse complement strand
ATAATAACACCGGAAATAGTACAGTGCTTTGAAAAATGTAAAAAAATTCTAACGTTAGACCCAATCCTTATCCAACCCGATTTTACAAAAGAATTCGTACTGACAACCGACGCGAGTGACTTCGCTATTGGAGCCGTTCTTTCGCAAGGATCGATTGGCAAAGACAGGCCTATAGCCTACGCCTCAAGGACGCTAAACAAAACAGAAGAAAGGTACTCAACTATAGAGAAGGAGCTGCTAGCGATAGTATGGGCACTGAAAGAATTCAGGCACTACCTCTACGGCAGGAAATTTAAACTATACACGGATCACCAACCATTAACGTACAGCTTAACAAACGCAAACAACAAAATCATCAGATGGAGACTGGCGCTAGAGGAGTTTGACTACGAAATTATCTATAAACCGGGAGAACAAAACGTCGTTGCCGACGCTCTGTCAAGAATAAAACCCGAGGAAATTAATTTTAATGATCAAACATCGGAATCATCATCGGAACCAGGAGATACGACCGTACACTCCGCGGACACAAGCGATGACTATTTCATACCGTATACCGAGAAACCTATTAACATTTTCAGAAACCAAATAATTTTCAAAATAGACAAACATAGAGACAACGGCGTACGAGCAAATATTCCCTAAATATCACAGGCACACAGTTGTGAAAGAGCAATACAACGAACATGACATAGTCGAAATATTCAAACAAAAACTAAACCCGAAAGGACAAAATTGCATCAAGGTCCCCATCGAGATTGCACAACTGGTACAAGAAACGTTTAAAAACATTTTTCATTCAACAACATTTTCAAGGTTTTCTTTTCAGATACCCTTTTAGAAGACATAAGGATGGATAACGAACAAGACGAAATTGTACAAGAAACCCACAATTTCGGCCATCGTGGAGTAAAGGAGAACAGAAGCCAAATCCTCCAAAAGTACTTTTTTCCCAACTTAGAGCGAAAGATAAAAATCTTTATAAACTCCTGTAGTATTTGCAAAAAAGCTAAATACAACAGGAGACCAGCAAAATTAATCCGCTCAAGCACTTTCGGCCAAAAACCCTTTGAACGTGTCCATATTGACATCTTTTTTCTTAAAAGTCAAAAATGGCTTACTATCGTCGACTCATTTTCCAAATTCGCCAACGCGATACCTTTGGCAACAAGAACTATCATAGATGTTAAAAACGCCATTTCCGAACACATAAGGCAATATGGAAGACCGTCAACAATAGTATGCGATCAAGAACCAAGCTTTAGATCCATCGATCTTATTGGATTCCTGGACGATCTAGGCATCGAAATGCACTTCGCCAGCAATTCAAATGCAAACGGTATCGTTGAACGTTTTCACTCGACCCTTATTGAAATTTATAGAACAACCAAATTAAAATTCAACGATCTAACGCTTATTAACCATATTAACATCGCCATCGATATTTACAATAACACAATCCACGAAGCAACCAAGACTAAGCCAAGAGATATAATATTTAACACAACTAACTCTACTAACGCTGAAGAAATCCTGGAAAGAAGTAATCAACTCCAATCCGCAGTTCGACTGGAGCTTAACAAAAGGAAAAATAAATATGAAAATCTGAACAAAAACAACGAAACACCCAAACGATTTAACACCGGCGATGAAAAATACGCCAAAATAACACAAAGGCTAACAAAAGACAAAAACCCGTTTAAAATATTTACAGTAAAGAAAGATAATACACTAACTTTCGAAGATAAAAACAATATCAAAATACATAAAAATCGGGTCAAAAACTAACAACTAACCTACTAACAATCTACCCACTAACACTCTAACACTTTTGTCTCATTACAGCTTATTAACTATAACCACATTAACACTCGCTAACAACTACAAACAAGTCTTTAGCAACAATGGAATAATAGCGTTTAAACTGAAATCAGTGAGAATCAGAGTCGGCTATGAACGAATAATTCACGAAATAGATTTAGAATCCATCGGGCGTAATTTAGAAACTCTCCAAGACATTACAGAAACATATAATAACACAAGCCACCTAAAAGACACTCTGAACCAAAAAATCAAGATAGCCAACGGAAAATTAACGAGCCTTCAATTCAGGAGAACAAAAAGAGCACTCGTCAATATTCTAGGATCCGCTATCAAATACGTTGCAGGAAACCCGGACAGCCAGGACCTAGAAACCATAGAAAAAAGCCTAAGCATTCTAGAAAATAAATCCAATCAAATAATCGAGAATCAAAATGAGCAAATTAAAATCAACACCATCTTACAAAAAAGGACAAATAATATTTTGGTAAACTTAAAAAAGCTAGACTCATTATTAACGAACCAAACAAACAAAAATCTAGCGGATTTAGACACAGTAAACCTAATTTTTAACTGCGATAATATCATAAAGATTGTCGAGGATATAGAAGAACAAATAGCTTTCGCTAGACTGAATTTGGTAAACAAGAACATCTTATCAGTAGAAGAAAAGAACTACATCTTCAACCAGCTTAAAAGACAGGGATTAGAAATCAATTTCGTCGACGAAATTTTAAAACACACAAGTAGCAGCATTTCTTTCGGCAGCAAGGGAATAATTCTCCTAGTAAAAATTCCGAAGCTAGAAGAAGAGCCATACGACTTGGTCAGGCTAGAAACGATCAATAACAACGGCACCATCATCGACACCCAGTTCCAGTTAGTCGCGAAAAATTACGACAAAGTCTACGCACAGTCTGCAAACTGCGACATCTGCGAAAACTCCACCCCGATAAACGATGAATGCATCTTTAACATGCTTACCCACGCGCCCCCAAAATGCCACACTACCAGAAGCAGAAATGCAACGACCATAAAGGAGATCAAAAAAGGTATCGTTTTAATCGACACCAACGTCAACATTCTAATAACAGATTCATGCGGCGAAAAAAGAACCATAAATGGCCCAACAATAGCAGAAATAACAAATTGCACGATGACCGTAGAAAACCAAACATTCTCCAACACACCACAGAGGATATTTAAAACCGTATACCTAACGCCCCTGTACGCGAAAACTTTTCAAAAACTGGAGCCGTTAGAAAAAAACGAAGATTTCGAGGAACTGAAGAGGGAAAATTTAAGACGCATCAGTAAAATCCATACCTACGTACGAGAAACACAAGGAAGCCTCCTCGCCGGAGTAATCATCTTAATTCCCATCGTCATCCTAGGACAACTCTGCTTTAACCATTTCATATACAAGAAAAATCGCCAGCAGATAATCTTCCCACAGATCAACGTCATGAGAAGACATGCGCAAACCGTAACAAACACGCCCAACGGCGATACCCGAGGAAAGCGGTAAGACGAACCAAGAAGGCATGGCAACAAGACAAGCGCACCTTCCCAGATTTGCGCTCTACAGCAGCCAGTCGAGGACGACCGACAAATCCTAGGGGGGAGGAGTTACACGGCAGACATCAGGTCACGTGGCACAAACCGAGGCTAGCGACCCGCAGAATCGCTGACGATGCAGGCCACGCGCTTCCAGACCAGCGAGGCAGCCGACGCAAGCCACACACCCAATCGCTGACGATGCAGGCCACGCGCTTCCGGACCAGCGAAGCAGCCAACGCAGGCCACACACCCAATCGCTGACGTTGCAGGCCACGCGCTTCCAGACCAGATCGATAGAATTAAGCCTTTAGCTTGTAATCAGTTCTTTCCGGACCTCCGAGTAGAGTGGTCACTAATAAAATTGTATTTTTTAAACTCTAAGTTACAATAAAGTTATAACTTGTATAATGTAAGTGAAGGTGTTTAGTGAAGATGACAAGGTTTCTTTAAAAAAAATCAATCTTACTTGAATAATGAAATCAACTTGTAAATAAATTTTAAAACACAAACAGGCTCAAATAAGAAATGCCGCTTACAAAAATTTGTACAAATCTACGATTCCAATCCAATATATGCAACAGAGATGACAAAACAACATTTCCAAAAGGTGTTTTCTTCAAATTGGATTGGCTTTGCTTTGCACAAGCTTTTTTTAAACAAACACCCCAAGCTTACTGCACTTCGTTTCGTACAAGGATCGGATTCCATCGTGTATGGAATTCGACGTCAAGTTGCCAGAGGTGGCTCCTGCTGCTTACTGGCCACATTGATCTACTCTTTTAACACATTCTATAACATTCGGGTGAATTTGCCAAATGATTCGGAAACAGTTCACTTAAACTATGAACATAAACTAGAATCAAATCATGTGTACCAAAGCAGCATTAGAAGCAGTAAGAAATGCCGCAATAACAACAGTAGAAGTACAGATACCTATCTGTTGAACAACAGGCGACAAACCCCAGGCAACAAGAATCCCAAGATGATCTTACTTACTTACTTACTTACTTACTTACTTACTTACTTACTTAAGTGGAGCTACAACCGCTGAGCGGTCTTGGCCTGACGAAGCTCCATCCGAAACCGCTCACGGTCGCTCGCCACAGCAGTCCAATTCCGTAACCCGGCTATTCTGGCGGCTTCGTCTACGCCAGGGGTCGGCATGCGTTTCTTGAAAAGGGCCAGATGATGGAAAAGAACTCGCAAGTGAGGGCCGGATACCTTAAACCATGGTTTAATGTGTTGAAAGTAATATGAAGCCCTTTTTAATACGAGTATCATTTTTTCAAATAGTAAAGTTACATAAAACTAAGTTATAAAATGAGATATTTGAACTTTATACCTTTAAATATTTGAACCATGTGGCCTTATGTTCGTTGAATTATGTACTCTTGTCAACATACAACTTTTGGTTCATTGTACTGTAAATTGATTTCTTTTATTACCATCGACATTAATCCTCTACTCAAATGTCGAAGCTTTATGGAAATTGTGTTCTATATTTATATTTTATAAAGGTGTCGAAAGTTGTATTCCTTGATTGTGGGAGTGAAATAAACAGGTTTTTTTGGCGTTGGAGACTTGGAAATTGTCGAGCGACCATGAAAATACGATAGAAAAAGTCTTAAAAATTATACGAGTATGTCATTGGAGACCTCATTCAACAATTTCAACGAGCATTTCTGGGAAAAAACAAGAGTGATAATGTGAACAAATCCGTCAAGAATTGAGATTTTTTCCATATGTTGCACTAACATTTTCTTAGGGCCGGATAAAATCGTTAGCCCGCGGGCCGGACTTTGTCGACCCCTGGTCTACGCCATCCTTCCATTTCAATTTAGGCCTACCACGCCTCCTCTGTCCTTCGGGATAGCCTAAAAGGACTATACGGGCTGGGTGCTATTCGCATGACATGAGCAGCCCACCGGAGCCTGGCGAGTCTAATTCGTTGCACGACTGTGAGGTCTCCGTACAACTCATAGAGCTCGTCATTATAGCGGCTCCTCCATTGTCCCTCCTCACACACGGGGCCAAAAATCCTCCTGAGCATCTTCCTCTCGAACACGGCGAAGAGGGTTTCGTCAGATTTGGACAGAGTCCATGTCTCGGAGGCGTATGTGAGCACTGGAACTATATATGTCCGGTATAGTCCCAGCTTCGACTATCTTGACAGGTATCGTGAGTGGAAGAGTTTTCTCAGACCGTAATATGACCGGCTGGCTGCCAGCACCCTAGCGCGAATTTCATCTTCAATGTTATTGTCGGTGCTGACCTTTATATATGCAACAGAGATGACAAAAAAACATTTCCAAAAGGTGTTTTCTTCAAATTGGATCGGCTTTGCTTTGCTCACAGGTAAGCAGGGACTTTAGTAAACAAGCTTTTTTTTAAATAAACACCCCATGCTTACTGCACGTCGTTTCGTACAGATCAGATTCCATCGTGTATGGAATTCGACGTCAACTTGCCAGAGGCTCCTGCTGCTTACTGGCCACATTGATCTACTCTTTTTACACGTCATTCTATAACATTCGAGTGAATTTTGCCAAATGTTTCGGAAACAGTTCACGTAAACTATGAACATAAA
Source organism: Anopheles sinensis (assembly GCA_000441895.2). Lineage (NCBI taxonomy): Eukaryota > Metazoa > Arthropoda > Insecta > Diptera > Culicidae > Anopheles > Anopheles sinensis. The sequence continues at coordinate 433,792 of KE525306.1, read as the reverse complement.
CTAGTATCAAATCATGTGTACCAAAGCAGCATTAGAAGCAGTAAGAAATGCCGCAATAACAACAGTAGAAATACAGATACATATCTGTTAAACAACAGGCGACAAACCCCAGGCAACAAGAATCCCAAGATGATCGGATACATCTAAATCAGTAAGTTTGAGTATGATTGAGGTTGAGGCAACATGGAAACAGAAGGCAAACAGCTGTAGAAACGTCAGAAGTGCTCCCGGAAATAAAAGGTTCTAGGAACAAGTTTATTGCTCAACCGGAGGTGGAAAAGATCGTTTCTGCTAGGGGAATGTCATAATTTGAAATCAACTCTGCCATATGATCTTCGGGAGGTCGCTGATAAAAGTAGGAGATGCGGACAGTGACACGGACGGGCAAACCCTCCTTCTTCTCGAATGAGATCGTCACTTATCTAAATCCGGCATGCCCGTCGATTCTCTCTTTTTGTACCAGGCGCTCGAGGACGCATCACTCTACTCAGCCGGCCACCCCATTACTTAAAGATCAGTTTCCATAAATTTCGTAGGATCTACCAATCTTCCTAAATAAGAGTGAATTTCACATGCGTGGAAAATTCAAATTATTAATCTGGCTTCTCCAGAAGCAGTTCGGCAAACGACTGTGAATATAATCACATGAGCTAGCATCTCGAAAACCCGCACAAACCATGATGACAATCGATGCCCATTGCTTTTGTTTTGTTTCCCTCGACGTGAAAAAATCTGAGTGAAATAACATACAATAAATGATTCGTTGATAAAGAGCTTTAGTAAAATTGATTACAATTACCTTTTGCAAAACATTTTATGATGTTTTTAATTACTTACATTGAAATATTGTTTTTGCTATTCTAGCAAAGTTGTGTAAATTCGTTCATGAATTCAACTAAATAAATCCATGCATTCACATGAGTTCGATAAGAACAATTAAACAATATTAAAAAACTTTTCTCATATTTTCCTTCCAAAGCAATAACTTCAGGGCGGTAAGTTGTGAGATTTTTAAAACCATTTAATTCTACCACAATACAGCATGAATACAATGAGTGTGTCGCGCATATTAGATGAAAGCTTCGGGATAAGTAGACTTTTATTCTAATTTTTGGCTGGCGGGTTTCGTTTGACAAGTAGCTCTCGTAGCACCATATTTAATTGGCTCGCAAAGACAGGCAGAAAGTGTGTTTGGGCGGGGTTGTCTTTAAAGATTGTTAAGCTTATATTTTAAGTAGAAGGACAATGAAAATTTTATTTTGAAATGTCGATAATGGGACTTTGCTATGGCATGCGTGGACAATAATTATTTCAAGTGCTTCAAGCTACAAAAGAAGAGTTTTTAAAGGACGATCTTGCTTCGTGCAATTGAATGTTGACCCTTTTTAACTCGGTTACATTTACCGCTTCTCAGTAAGAGCACTTGCCATACTTCTATCACTCGTTTTCACCAGACGGACTCATCCTTTCAAAAATTGCTATATAAAAGATTATTGTAATAAATGTAGTTGCGCCCATTCATTGCTCATTTTGCAAGCTTGAGTGTGTGTGTGTGTGTGTGTGTGTATGTTTTATCAAATGGATAGGATTACTTGAGACAAATGCTTTCTGTTTTCCGTAAATGTTACCATGAATGCTACATCTATTTCTATTTATTTACGTTCATCACCCACATTATCCGATAGTATCCTACTGATTCTTCGATGAACCCAATGCCAAATAGTTGACTGCTAGAATCGCCCAAAATCCTGAAATTTATGAACATCGAAAGCTTATGGCAATGAAATATACGTACAGATTGCAAATTAAAACATAACCCAAATATAATGCAGACAATTCATAATTCTTGTATACTGAAGTTCTAGAACTACCCTTCTGCTGTAAGAATATTTCGCAATAAGCAAAGCTCGTAAATGGCTCATTTCGTTTTCCAAAATCACAACTAATCCTAGTCCTTCTAAAAGCCAATCCATGGTTTCACACCACCATTCAGCATGTATACGTCTCAGCCTCATTTAAGAATGATATTTCATCGATTTTCTCCTACTTCTTCTAATCGAACAATTTCAAATACCTCTTTTCCACGGCGTCTCGTTCCCGTAACATGATAAAATGTTATCGTGTGCCGGTTTGCCCACAGTTTGTTTCATCATGTGAAGGTATAAATTCCTCGAAAAAAAGGTACGGCATCGAGAAAACCTCCTACCGAACGTAAAGGTATAATAAATTTAGAACGAGGTAATCGTTTCCAAACTGTAATTAGTTTTCAATCAGTACTGTTAGATTACCATTCAGCGTTTCATCATCTACTGTTTTTTTGCTGCCACTAAAAATAGAAAAAACCCTCAACGTTTGACGAAATCAAAAGCCCGACCACTCGATGAAGAAACGTACGTCATTGAGACGGATTAGAACAAACCCGACTTGACGATGGCGACAAAGGTCAGGACCAACAACCCATTGCGCAACGCATTAAGGGTGGCTGCACTTTCTTTGTTCTTTTCCATTTTAGATGGCATAGTTGAAGTGCTTGGGGTACTCGTTGGAACTTCGGACGTTGTGGCCATTTTCGTGGTCGAATCTAGACCCTGGTGCAGCTTCCCCAAGCCAGCCGTTTGGCAGCATATATCGTTCTCCTTCTGGAAGCCGAGGATGCAGTTGACATTCTTGTTGTCCACCGGTGTTTCGACACCTGAACGATTGAAATGATCCACAATCTGCTTTTGTCGGTCGCACATGAAATTGTTACCCTCCAGGTAAACCTTTTTCAGATTACCATTGTTCTGCGTCAGCTGCAGCGCCTCCAGGTCGGAGATAAGCGTATGCGTGAGTCGGAGAATCTCCAGCTTCTTCATAGGCGCGAGCACGTTCATATGCAGGTTTGTAGTGATGAGATTGTTGTTGGAAAGATCGAGCAGCTCCAGCGATGGTAGGGCGACATTGTCCTTGTTCTCCACGTACATCATACCTACATCGGACAGCACCAGCGATCGAAGACTATCGAGACCCTTGAAGCGCCCAAGATCAACCGTGTCACCGACTGGCAGTTCCTTGTTGCCGCTAAGCATCAATATCTCCAACTTTGCCAGTCGTGTTAGGTTGGAGATATCCGAAAGATGGTTCGAATCAAGTATTAATTCGGTCATCGTTGTACTATCCTTAGTCTGATGCACTATCACTTTCGAGATGCGGTTATTTGAAGCGTACAAACGTTCCAGCTTGGACGGGATCACTACAGAGCTTAAGTTCGTCTGGACCACGGTGAGCGCTTTCAGTACGGGAAAAGCCGTAAGGAACTCCGCCGGAATGTGACTCAACGTGCTGTCTTCAAACACAATGTGCTCTACCTTCGGCGACGCCGGTGCTTTGAAGACAAAGTTCGTATCGTTCGCACGGTAAACCACGCCACGGAACACACAAACATGCTCATCCTGGCGCTTTTCCACGGTGCATTCATGGATGGAACCAGCCAAGGCAGCAATTGGGAACAGGCTGCATACGATCGCTAGCAAAGCAGTGTAGCTGAAAAAAAAACGAAATAAAATAAGTTGAATAAAGCTGAACATCTTATCTCCCTAGAAAGCAATGTGCGGGGTCTCTCTAATGAAATTAGAAAAAAAAGTAATGAAAATCTTCCCTCATCCAGACTTAAAAGTCTATAATTTTTCAACAACAACATGAACGTCTTCTCGATGTTTCGGAAAGTGGTTTTGTTAACAAGCAATCAATGGTAGACCATGGGGATGTTCCTGTGATTTTGATTTATCGGCCTACTGTTGATTGCCGCATTGAAGAGAGGTTTTCTCGTTAGCATACCGAACACTTGTATCAGTTTGTTTACTCAGCCAACGGCAGTGATAAAGTAAACATGGCATCCGAAATCCGAAACCGTTTACTTATTGCTTTTTTTTCTCTTCTTGAACCACTCCCAAAGCAAACTGTTCTATCTGCATAACAGAGGAGTTTTAATTTGGGTATAAGAAATGTACCATGGTCAGAGGCGGATCTACCTATGCGCGGGCTGAGCGGCCGCGTGGGGCCCCGAGCTTAAGGGGGCCCCGGCTGAAAACCTAAAACCGAACCAGAAACCACCATTTTTTTATCACTGTTATTAGGCATTCACAACGGGCATTCGGTCCACAGCGAGTGAGATTGAATTGTTTTTTTCTGGCTAAATTTGGTATAATTTGATAGAACTTTATAATTGATTTCCTCCATAACGCTTGGTAGGATATGTTTCCATATGTCTTATTTCAATCTGATCGTGCAAAAGTGCATATTGCGACCCATGCAATATTATTTCCTTAATCCCAGTCAATAATGCTTAAAGGAATTAATAATTACAGAACAATTTTGAATGTGTTGGGTAACTATCAAAAATCAAACGTTCACACTTCGTATAGAAGATTCGTTGTTAAAAATCTAATATTTTTGAATTTATCAAAAGATGATAAGATGAAGATAAGCAAAAAATTAATAAAGAAAAACATGAAAAGAGCAGTGTCAAATAAGAATAAAGTTGTTAGACATTCTCTATTTAGTCCCATGAGGAGTAATAAACGTTCGTCACAAGATAGGTAGCGAGATAAGGAAAAATAACAGAAAAGTTGCAATCATATAGCAAACATAGCTAAAGAATTGCAAGCTTTTATTTAAATAAGTCCCACTTTGGTTTATGACCCAGAAAAATTTAGGGAAAAGGGGCCCCCGATAAATACACCGCTTGGGGCCCCGGAATGGATTAATCCGCCTCTGACCATGGTACTTTAGAGTGTTAGGTTTATCAACGCATTTGTACCGACCGGGTTTGGTATGATGTAAATATAAATTCCTAAAAATTAGTAACTGTAACCGTTAATTATTCAAAACATAGTTGTTAAATCAATCGACAAAACCTTTTCATATTTATCGTGAAAACACTGCTGGTTATAATTCAGAAACACACATGCCTTATTGTTACTGAGTATGAGAGAGTTGGTTAAGATTTACGTGCAACTTTCACATCACAGCTATAATCCATTTATTTTTTCACGTAACTGACACCACGTGTAGGGAGGTGGGGCGGTATCGATGCAATCACTTGTCGCGAAGTTTGTTCGCGACGAATTTTGCATAGTAAGTGCTAATGGGAAGAAAATCGAATATGCTACAACGGCGCAAATCAATGGCTACCGTGGTACTTGTTATTTCCGGACTTTAACACAACCTTTCCTTTCTATTCCCCCGAGACATTGATGTGTTCAAGACACGTTGATATGTGCAACAAGGCGGCCGGCAGGTGGAGACCGGCCGAAAACCAAAACACGCCACCGGAACAAGACAGCGGGACCACAGATGCTAACCGCATGCGCCAAATTCCGTCTAGCCGGCAAACGAGCGTTGGTTTTATTTCAATTTAACGTTCTCTCTCTGTCTGTCTCTTGAACTTGCCCTCTTATACTCAAATCGAACCACATTCCCATTCCTCGTTTCAACTGCAATCGACAATTTGTCTGGCGATGACGCGATAGGTGACGAAAAAAGAACATTCCATGTTGAGTTTGAACCAAAATACGATTTAAACATGCCTTGTGGGTACTAGATTTATGTTGAAACTCGTAACACGTGTTTGGTCTTCAATCGGTACACTGCGGTAGAGCCTACAGAAACTTACCACTTGATTGGAGGCTGCATCTTAAAAGGGTTCTATCTGGATGTCACGGAGTACTTGATAACGACTACGTTCTCGGCCAAAGGTTCACGAAATACTGACTGAACTGTGAGAGAGAGCATCGGTCAAGAGCGATACACTAGGGCAGGGGTTGGCACACGCGTTTTACGATGTTCAGGGGCAAGAGTCAAAAAAAAAACAAAATAAAATATGTAAAACCGAAATTCAAAAGTCTCTTGTTATTTTATATGAAATGTATATCACTGTTTTAATGTCTTTTCAGAGTAATTTCTTTTAAAATTGTCTGACATGCAAGATAAAATCAGTTGTTGGGTCGTATTTTGCAGACCTCAGAGCTAGAGACAGCAACGGTAGCGGAATTTGGGGCAAGTGTGCCATAGGGGCAAGTGAGCCACGTGGCTTTTTTCAGTTAAATTAAATTAAACGACCAAATGAGTACACACATACGTTTATCCCTCTTACTAGATGTACAGTACCGAATTTCATGCAGAATATTCCACTTTTCGCATTTTTGTCATACATTTTATGCGGAAAGAATATCAATCATTTTTCACGGAACTATCTGAGTTTTGATTAAAGTTTACTTTTGGGGCAAGAGTGCCACCCCTTAGTGCGTTAGTTTTCTTCAGAGTGAATTCACTAAATACAAAGTACGTAAATACAAAGGGATTTCGTGCCAAAGAAGTTTTCCAGCGGCTTAAATGGAAAACCGTGAAAACGCTCTCGTGAAAAGGAAACTACTCCCGTCCCCAGTTTGAAGTTGAGTTTGAGTCGTAATGAGACTATAAAATGTATTAAAATACTCTATTTAACTACCCTTGACATATGCAAGCACCACATATGCTTAGATTTGCAATTGTTCCATTAAATCCCTCAATTAAACTAGATGGCCGTCTTGCCCCATACGGGTGGCACACTTGCCCCGAAGCACAAAAAAGTACATGATTTTTTACCATTCTTAAAACAATTATAGAACAGTTGTTTTTGCGTTTATATTTCTGAAATTCAACGACAAGTGAAAAAATACGTGTGAAATTGTACTAAAAATAAAGCCAGCATTAAGCAAACAGATTTTAGTAAGTTACAGAACGAATTGCTTAACGTGGCACACTTGCCCCAAATTCCGCTACATTAATTTTGACTATGGTTTCTCACTAGAGTATACATACAGTCAAAATTTACAACACAACAGGATTTGTCAACGTAGACCAGAAGGCACAGCATTCATTTCAGAAATATGATTCTTATGTGGTTTGCATCGTGGAGAGGGTTGACTGTAATGCTTTTGGTACAATTCATATGGGGAGCGCACACACGGTGTGCGCGTTCTTCGGGCCCGTCGAACGCGCACACTGTGTGTGCGTATTAGCTTCGGCAAAAGCCGAAAAAAACTACTGCAGCGAGAGTGAACAGCAATATACTGCTTTCCTTTGCAACCCTACTGGAAGCAAGGCAAATTAAGAATATTTACGCATACTACCTTACAATTACCGTACATCGCTAGATGAGCATCTTTGAATTTTCTTTAATTATTTATCCATGATGGATATCAATCATTTTGGTTGCTGTTTTCTCGTGAAGAACTGCAATTTCGGACAGCTACACGATGTGGATTGCTCATTTTTGAGCATCTTAAATTCCCTTTGCACGACTTGTCGTGAATCGCTCAACAATTTTCGTCAAAACCACTCACTAGGTCGTACACCTTGCCCAGTGAAGCAACCCCAGACCATGATATAAAAATTGTGCCCAAGGATAGGCTGCGTAGATCGTGGGTCACATAGCTTATTTCGGAGCCGCCTCACATATGTTGTTGGGAGCGCTATAAGAAATTAAGCAAATTCAGTCGGAAACTTTATCGTAAAAACACTCCATAAGATTATCGTAAAAAGAAACCATTCGGATCTTGAATTAAGACCTGATTAGAATAGCTACTTTCCAAGGAAGGGGCCAACTAGGGATTCTAGTATTTGGTGGTAAATTAAAAGAGATAATTATAATACTTAATCCTTTCCTGCTCCTCCTACAGTAACAGAAAATCTTGCCAGCAGCGAGAGTGAGATTTCCGAAAAGCCGGCCATTTTCTTATCCTGTCGCACTTATGGCAGGCAATAGAAGACACGAAGGTTTCCGAAAACGACCCAAACATTTCCGAGCGATTTTTTTCACTACCACTAAATTGATTTGTGTACCACGATGTATCTTCGGCACATGCGAAAAACACGAAGTATTCAAACAACAGCCGATTGACAGTTTCGAGAGGGAAGCAATGAGATCTGCGTTTCGTGTACGTACTCAAATTAAAGTAGTGGTAGTGAAAAAAAATTGCTCGGAAATGTTCGGGTCGCTTTCGGAAACCTTCGTGTTTTCTATTGCCTGCCATAAGTGCTACAAGATAAGACAATGTTCGGCTTTTCGGAACTCTCATTCCCACTGCTGGTAAGATTTTCTGTTACTATTGGTGGACCCAGAAAAGAATGAGTATTATAATTGTTTCATTTAATTTGTCACCAATTAATAGAATCAGATGGTATATGGCAAACATGTGGTTTTTCACTCATTCACCGGTGGGTCTTAAGTCCCTAGCCTCCTTAAGACAATCTAGCAACAAATCCTCTCGGATGTGCTATTTTAGTAAAACGTTCAGGGTAGTTTTTGGATGACCCCAAAACAGCTGACAAAGATTCATCTTATTGCAATGAATTCTCTTTTAAATATCCTTTTCACAAAATGATTTTTCTTTGGTCTGTTCGCTTCACAAGCGAAAACAACTACCAAAATAATTAAAATTCCTTCATTGATGAACAACCAAAGAAAAACCAAAGTTGCACATCTTAGGGATGTACGGTGTTTTTAAGTAAGTGTGCGTAAATATCCTGAAACCCGAAGCGCAGCTCGAGTTTTTCCTTGCTTCTTGCAGGGCTGCAAAGGAGAGCAGTATATTGCTGTTATAGTATACATAACCCTACTACACCCTACTACGACGCTCCTATAATTATAACAAACTAAGCTAGGACAGAAACCCTACTGTGAAAGCTCTAAGAATTATAAAACTAAGTTAGGACAAAAACCGAAAGCTCCTATAATTATAACGGCTTAAGTTACCATAAACAGTAACACTAAAGGACAGGAATAGGTAGGGGAAACGTTTAACTGCGCAAACAGAAATAAGGGAAATTGAAAGATAGCAACTTACGCATACCATAAATCTTAAAGCATTTTTATTTAACACGTTGCGTACCAAGCGTTTTTAGTACAGATTTTTAGTACAATCATTTTTGACGAAATTAGTTTATCAAATTTATTGAACCAACGATTTTCTGAAACTAAGCAAAAACTAGGCTTCCCATAGGGTACTTTTCAGCTATTTTTTTAGTCTACTACTACATAAGACAACTACTATTTAAGTGTAAAGGGCTGATGGGCATTGTTGCCGTCACCCATTTTTGGGTGACGTGGTACGGAACGTGTTAATAACTTTCGAAATAGTAAATATTATAATTATGAAATGTAATCTACTTATAGTTAAAAATAGCTGGCATAGGTTAGTGATATTTCCTTACTGATAAACTAAGCTTTAAGAACATAAATTTAGGAGAGTTCATGAATGTACGTCGTAACCTTAGGAATGTCAATGCGTAATAAGAAGCGGTTAGGAAAGGATAGAAAGATAGGATTAGTTAGAATAGAGTAGGATAGTTAATTACCCCATAAGCGTAATGTAAATTGGGGCTATAAAAGGACGCACTCGAGGACGAGATTATGATTAGTAAAATACCCATCATTAGTAAAACACCGATTCATTAGAAAAATACCAATCATAAGTACAAGTGCAAGTGCTAAAGGAAACGTGATCCTGCGTGTACAAATAAATAAATAAAATAAAGTTATTCCTGTGTTTAACAAATTGTGTGGAGTAAAATATGTAAATATTCCGAACTGGTTGGTAAAGGACGAACGGTAACTACATATATTACGCGGCAAGTGAGCAAAAGTTTAAAAATTTCTATTACACTGTTCACTCTCGCTGCAGGAGTTTCGTTAATCCGCACACACAGTGTGCGCGTTCGTCGGGCCCGAAGAACGCGCACACCGTGTGTGCGCTCCCGGATACATGTACATCCCCACGAGCAAAATCGTCATGCTTCTCTTTTTGTTGTTTGCAATTGCCAATTAGACAGAACGAGAAAGCATGACGGTTTTGCCCGTGGGGATGATACGTATCATGTACGAACACTTTTTTAGCGTAACTTTTGTCTCTTGTAGTTTCTTTTAAAACGCATTTCACCCGTTACTCTATTATTATGAAAAGGGCAACATTTTCTGTTGTAAATGCTTTATACGTCTAACATGCAAAGTAAAATAACAAACAAAGCAAAAAAGTTTTAACAGGAAAGATGGAAATGTACGGATACATCGTTGGGTAACTGTATAATTGGAGAGGGTGGGTAGAAAAGTAATAGCAATAGCACCTATCTGTACGCTCTGAATGGGTTCTATTGTTATATTTTATCTAGTCTTTTTGTTGATTCGAAATGGAAAAAGAGAACGTAAAAAATGTTTCACTCATAAATAATAGAAAAAATACTTGATGTTAAAGAAATAATCATAATCCTAGCTTTTGTTAGTTATCACAGTATAATCGTAAAACAAACCCAGCAGAAAATTAAAGAGAGAATATTGCCGTGTCTTGCGGATCATTTAAGTATTTTCTGTTCTTGCTCTATTTATCTTTTATCTTCTCTTATGACTATTTCATGAACGAATTCTTTCACTTCTATTCCACGAGCATCAAAAATAAAGAGGACAGGTCTCTAGTGAAACAATAAATTATTTATTTCATTTCACTAAACTATGCAACTCTCGCTACTACAAGCAACGGGTCACACGATTAATTACAACTTATAACGCACGAGAACAGAATCATACTCTTATAATATATGCAAGTGCCAGGAAAACGGCTCCGGAACGCCATCACCCGAGTAGGACCGCGAAGGTAAGCTGTTCCTATAGTAGCAGTAAAACTCTCCAATCGTCTGCGTGTCACATTGTGGATGTGGGTTGTGGGATGCGAAAAACGGAGCAGAAGGGTGTACGGGTTTCAGTCGTCCGAGTTTAGAGTGTTTTTTCTTATGTTTCTGCAGGGAAACGATGGATGATGGGTCGATGATGGATCGCCTAACTTATGATCCGACGATGATGTTGTTGATCGGGATGTGTATCAGTTTCACGAAGAAACCGATGAATCCCATGATGCAGAATCCGATAGCGGTAGCAATAGCGATCTTCTGGAACTCGCGACGGTCGGGTTTTGTGCAGCGCTTAATTAGTCGGATGGAATCCTTGGCGAACGAGCGGCCGGGTTCATAGAACTTTGCGAATTGATCCATGTTTACGCTACGCACCAGAAAACAGACAAAGTAAGGATGAAGTTGTTTCACTAATTGCGATTAAAACTTTCACCATGCGCTACGCTTACCGTCAACAGTTCTTGGCGATCGTATCCAGCAATACACGGTCTGAAGCAAGCAAAACTTGACGATGAAATGAAAACGGCGTACTGACCACGACTACGGTTCACGGGTTTGTGTCCGTTTTGGATTCCACGTCGAACGCAAAATACTTCAACGTCACCCGGGGTCGCGTAGTGTTGGCATAATCTAAATTCGGAAGATTCGATGAATCAATCCCACGACGGATCGTTTGGGATTGAGTCCCATGTGCCGGATGATTTGATTCGTTTGGTATAGAAAAAAGATTTTACTTTTTCTGGTACCTAACTTGATTCAATAATGTATTAAATAACTCATCCAATGGTGAGTCAATTTTTTCGCGATACGAGTCGATGTAGAGATAATGTGAATAAATTCAGTTTACTCAGAAACACTGGATAGAATTGATTTCTTTGGAATTGTATTGAAGTTTTCGCACGATTGTTCTAGAAACAATACAAATATAACTCTTCTCGGATGAAATCGATTAAATCAACTTGTTACTACATTTCTGTTAAGGAAAGCAAAAGAAAAGTTCTGTTAAGTATTTTGTTGTTTAAATTTACGGAGTATAAGACTGTATAAATTCTAAATTTCTTACTTAAACGATTCAATGATATGAACAAATCGAATAATCGTCATGTTGGATGGCCACGCATGGTTAGGGATTTGCACTCGTATTCGGATAACTGGATCTTAGTTCGGATTTGAATCGAAAGAATCGAATCCATATAGTGATTATCCCACCACTATCATCGCATGTTAGTCAAGTGACAGCTGTAACGCTTACCAAATGACAACCGACGTCAAAAGTAACATCATGTAACGCATCAGGTTTGGAATAAAGAAGTTTTCACTCTTTTAAATCATGTTATGATACTCGCCTGGGATGTTTAAATTATTAAACATGTTTTTCTACTTATTCATGCAGAAAAAAATGTGTTTATTCATGCTTTAAGTAATGTTATTATTTAATTCGATAGAAAGGTGACAGACCGTTTTTTCCAACCGAATGCTGTCATACTGCCATGTTTATAATCCCAAGTAAAATAACCAAAACATGACTTCACAGACTAAAATTTGTAAATAAAAACAGGTTAACAATGAAAACTAATTTTGTGCCTCGCGTTAATCAGGTATGAATAGAGTTTTCTCATGAAGAAACCCACATTTATGCAGTACGTCTTGTTTTAGTTGGACTCCATTCAACTGGACGGCGAAATACAGAACCTGCTGCGGCAACAAATTCAAAACATCCTCCAGTGTCTACCGGTGAACAGCAATGATTTACAGCACTTGCTGATTTTATAATAGCCTTTACATTATTTACCGTTTGATTACAGCCAGGCCTTCTTAGTCACCTACAGCCGGAGATAAACTTTGTGCTCAACTCGGCACTATGGAATTTTTCTCTTCCCAAGTCGTATGCAACGTTCGGCCAGCAAATGTTGTCGATAGCATACGAGAAAGACCAATTGCCCACGGTTAAGCTGGGTCTGCACTACCTGCTAACGACGTTGCTTCCCTATGTGAAAGAAAGTTGCCAATTCCGTCTAACCAGTTGGTCGTTGCTGCAACGAATCCTTACCCTAGTGGAAAATGCGCTCGTTTTGTTCAATCTATTGAACTTCTTCAAGTTCCTTAAATCGGGCAAACAGCCGTCGCTGGTGGACTGTTTGCTGCGCATCAACCACCGTTCCCTGGACGGCGCAAAGCGTCGAACCATTGGATACTCCTACATGACCCGCGAATTGGTTTGGGCCGGTTTTATGGAGCTGCTGGGATTCACCATACCGTTTATCAACTACCATTCGTTGAAGCGAAAGTTAAGAAATGCCCTACGGCTTGACCCGTACCAGCAGCCTGTCGAGCGGGTGGAACTGACCTCGGAAAGCAAATGCGCTTACTGCAACGAACGTGTTATCCTTCCGCACCACATGGGTTGCAGTCATGTGTTTTGTTACTACTGCCTTAAGGGCAATCAATTGGCTGACGAGGGATTCGAATGTAACGTGTGTGACTACCGGAGCGATACGTTTAAGAAAGTTTTAGTTTTGTAGTAAAGTAATTGTTGTTTATACTTATTATGGGGTGAGGTTACACATTATTGGTACAATGAAGAAAAAATAAAAAGTTCCCTTTGATTAAGTAATGTGTTGCAAAATTCCCTGCCGAATCAGTTGTTCGCACTGCAGCTTCGGTAAGTAATGCTGGCTGTTCTTCTTCAGCAGGATGATTTCACCATTCTCGAGCTCGAACTTTCCATAATCCGTCAGGCAGCGAACCTCGATGAACAGCGATTTCGGTGGTTTAATGTCGTTCGTCAGATTCAACCCATATCCGTCGTGGATGGAGGCCATGTATTCGGCGAGTATTTTTGAGTACTTGTTGAACCACAATGATTCCGGTTCGTTAATGCATGCCTTAATCTCCGGGGGAAGCGTAGCACCGACATGCCACCGGAGGGCTTTCAGTCGAAACAGCCGGTTCGCTAGATAGGCCAGGACGCAGCGTTTTTGCCGCTGAATCAGCTTGTGCCGGTACAGGACCAGTGGAAGGAACTTGCGGTCACGAGTTTCATTGAAGGTTATGCTGCAAAACACGGGACGGAAGATTACTGAACAGTCTCCAATGGCGCTGTGGTATGGCCTTACGCATGAGCATAGTTTTCTTGGTAGATCTTTGTAATATCCTCCAGTACCGATCGAACGCCATCATCCTACAAATGGTAAGAGTTGTTACGGCTATTTCGGCAGACAAAGCACGGGCAGCTTAAAAACTTACGTTAAATGCGGGGATAGGATCGGTTGATCGTTCAAACTCTCTTATCAACTCGAACCCTTTATCGGAACTCATAACCTTAACTTGGGAGACGATGTTTAGCTAAAACACACTCTCATATGAATAAAGTCTTTTCTTGAAGAAGGAAAACACATAAAATAAAATAACCGAATTGACGTTGGTAGAAAAATAAAAAGCGCGGTAAATTGTTTGTTTACATGTCGGCCTGCACTGTTAAATATTTAGGTGCGATTTGTGAAAACATCCAACAGTGTTTACCAAGCGACAAACCAGATGGTGATGCGACTTTTCGAATTAATCCGTTTGAGATTGTTTTGTGAGTTTTTTTTTACTTTCACCTCTTCACAGTCTTCTTCTTCTTATGTGGCTCAACATCCCCAAGCGGGACAAGGCCTCTCTCCGAAGAGAGTTACTGTGACCGATAGTAGGTATATTATTAGATCGGTGGTCAGCCGTTCGTAATACCGGGGGGTGCCAGACTCGGGATTCGATCCCACACCTATGGCGTGGTGTTTTCTTGCGCTACCGCTGCGCCATGGGAACCCCCCTTTACAGTCTTACCAGCTCGCGAAAATGATGCAAAAATAGTCACAGTTTTTTTTTTAATTTTCTGTAAAATGTAGTTTCAAATAAATGAATACAAAAGTATCAATGCCTCACAACGAAAGTAGAAACAAAACGAGTGACAAAACCAGAACAAAGGCGATTCGCTTGTTTGTATTTTTCCGGTGGTAAACGATTGATATAAATCCCCGGAAGATGATAATTTTTGAAACATGGTGGTACCGACCGGAACCTACTGTGATGATTACGGACAAGGTTTTTAAAGTCTCCTGATGCTTGTACTAAATTTACCTTGATGCAGCATGACATTTCGATCGAAATACCTTGGTATTCGCTATTTTTTTTTAAACGATGTAAACATAAACAAACCAGGGAGCTGAGTCACCCCCTCGAACACCATCGTTTGGTTTATTTCGGCGTTTTAATCCCCCAAAATATTCCGCGATATTTTGAGGTCTATTGTGATTCATCTTTGTTCGGGTTTTTTTTCTGTTTGAAACCGGTACGGCACAACGCTGTCCGCCCCATGGCTAGTGAATCCGATATACGTGCAATCCTTACCCGTGCCTTGGATGCCGATGAGGCTGGCAGGAAAGAGGAGGCCATCAAGCTATACGGACAGGCAGTGGAGCAAATACTCCGGCTGGATGATCGCGAAAAGAAAGACAAGCTGAGCAAGTTCGCCAAACAAGCGCTGGACCGGGCGGAGGAACTGAAAGGCATTAAGTACACCGGTCACAATCCGGTTCCGAGCGCAAGTCTCACACCGACCGCTTCAAATCCCGTCGTTCGCAGTAGTGCAAATTTGGGTAAGGTTGAGGCAATGGTTGGGGTACACTTTTACTGATGATAGATGTATCCCCTTTTCAGCTAGTCCATCTCGTAGCGGACCAACGCTTGCGATCAGTGGCAGCAAGCATGCCTACACGAGCGAGGAAAAGAAGGTGCTCGAGCATACGTCACACATAAACGCGAAGGTTTACGTCCCGTTCATGGACATTGATCTGCTGGAAAAGTTCCACTTCCCGATGCCGTACACCGACAAGGACGGCTATCTCGAGCTGGCCCCGAAACAGAAGCGCGACTTTGTCAGCTGGGTGCGGGTGAGCGAGCTGAGCGAAAACCCCCAGCTGATCGTTGGTGACCATGCCGACTTCTACAGCATCCGGCAGACGGTCGTCTCGGACTGCAGTTTCGTGGCATCGCTGGCGGTCGCATCGCAGTTCGAGAAAAAGTTTAAACGGCGCATACTGACGTCGATAATTTACCCACGGAACAGCAAGGACGAGCCGATCTACAATCCGAGCGGGAAGTACTCGATCCGGATGCACGTGAATGGCATCCCGCGGAAGGTGGTGATTGACGACTATCTCCCGCTCGGACGCTACAATCAGCTGTTGTGCTCGTACTCGAGCAATAAAAACGAGTTTTGGGTGTCACTGCTGGAGAAGGCGTACATGAAACTGATGGGTGGCTACGACTTCCCGGGTTCGAATAGCGTAAGTCCAAATGGGACTCTACCTTTCAATTCCTTAGGCCTCTTTTATAAATGTATTCGTCATTTGTAGAACATCGATCTCCACGCGCTAACGGGATGGATTCCGGAACGAGCGTTGGTGAAATCGAGCGAACCGGATTTCAATGCCGATGCCGTGTTCGCCCGGCTGCAGGAAGGGCTCAGTATGGGCCGGTGTCTGGTGACGGTCGCTACCGGTGAACTATCGGACGCGGAAGCCGAACGGACTGGGCTCGTCTCGACGCACGCCTACGCCGTGCTCGATATGCGCGTCGTCGATGGCGTAAAGTTGCTGCAGCTAAAGAACCCCTGGTCACACCTTCGCTGGCGGGGCAATTACTCCGAGCTGGACGCGATCCACTGGACACCGGAGCTCCAGCGTACACTCGGCTACGATCCGAAGCTTGCGGCCACCTACGACAACGGCGTGTTTTGGATCGATTATCCTTCGATCATAAACTTCTTCGACGTGTTCTACCTGAACTGGGATCCGTCGTTGTTTCAGTACACCTACTGCATTCACCAGTCGTGGAGTGCCGGTGTTGGGCCGACGAAGGATGCGTACAACGTGGGCGACAATCCGCAGTTCAGCTTAACGGTGCCGGCGGGCCGCGGGTCGGTCTGGATTCTGCTTACCCGACACATCACGAGCATTGAGGATTTCCGGGAGAATCACGAGTACATTACGGTGCTGGTGTACAACAGTGGTGGGAAGCGGGTATACTATCCGACCGATCCACCACCGTACATCGACGGGGTGCGCATCAACAGTCCGCACTATCTGTGCAAGATCCGGCTAGATCCGAGCTCGGAACGCCGGTACACGCTGGTCGTTTCACAGTACGAAAAAACGGCCACCATCTACTACTCGCTGCGGGCCTACAGTAGGACAAAGTTTGAACTCAAACAGCTTGGCCCACGCTATCAGACCGTTGAGAATGTAAGTGTTTTCCTTATCCTAAAACTTCCGATTTAAAACTGATTTTTTTCTTCGACTCTCCCTCAACACTTCAGCTGAACGGTGAATGGAAAGGGAAAACGGCCGGTGGCTGCCCGAACCATCCGCTGACGTACAGAAACAACCCGCTCTACCGGCTTCACGTTGGGCCGGCCGACACGAGCGATCTGGTGATCGAACTGCGCGGCCCCAAGGTGTATCAGGTGGGGCTCGAACTGACGGTGGCTTCCCTGGAGGACGCCACCGTCACGGCACCGTTCGTGGCGGAGAAGACGGGCGTGTACCGGTCGGGGTTCTGTGTGCTCGACCTCGCGAACATTCCGGCCGGTGTGTACCAGGTGCGACCGTCCACCTTTCTGCCCGAGCAGGAGTCACCGTTCTTTCTGAAGGTGAAATCAACAACGAACGTGGTGATAGAGAAGCTTAACTAATGATCACCAAGGGAGCGCAGCTATTTGTTATGAAGTCCATTTAACTAAGCAAAGCTTTACCATTTTAACGTGTTATTTGTTCACCATGTTCGGTTTATTTTGTTGAAATCCCTATACGCGCTGTTACCGCAACCAACCGGGTGTAAGATGATTATGAGAAGAATTTTAAATGTGTAAATACAGTTGACCAAATAATAAAGATGCTTAAGAATTTAGCAATAATTTTCGTCAGTTTCATCTAAAATGTTTAATCAGTGGTTTATTTATTACCCAACGTAAAACTTTCTACCTTTTTGCACAGGGGAAAAATGGATACCTCGATACCTGATTTCGAATCTTCCTGCGAGATTTAAGAGAGGTTTCTTTTGATTTTTGCTACAATTTTTTCTAGTTTCAATCCAAATACCTTTGTATTTGGTCCATTCATTGAAAAAGTAACACTTTCTATCGAGGTTATAAAAACTGTAGCTTCGTATCAGATTTCGCCGCATTTGTATTATTTATTTTTTTAACCCACTTTCCTTTCTTAAGTTTGCCACAATAATGTATACTGTAGTTTATATTAAATAGGTAGATGTTCTGTTTTCTTAGAATGTAAAAACAATCTCATTAACTTGTGATATTTTCTAGTAACGTTTCAAATTGTAGTTTGAAACACATGTTTTCAAAAGTACACAAGCAGGGTACTTTTTGGTCAGATAATTCTTTTATTTTCGAATTATTAATGTAAGGTATATTGAACTTGTATTTTATTTATTTTTTAATTGCTTTTCATTCTGTCTGCTTTAGTCTTCCAGATCAAACAAGGTTAGGTCCGTTAGTGATATTATAGCGGTTTACTCGGGAAGCAATTAATTTACACCGTGCTACATCATCCTGATCATCATAATCATTCGATTGGTTGTGGTTTAATCTGCGGTCCACCTACTGCCACTTCCACCCCTCCTGCGGAAGGGTGCGTTTGGTGGATTTTGTACGAACTGCGAAACCGCCAAAAATAAAGCGTTGCGGCCGAAAAACGCCTCCCTTAAGGAGGCTCGGAGTGCCCAACCGTAATCTTGTTATGTTCCGCAATCAGCGGAAGCCTGTCGGTGGAATCGTATTAACTGGCAGGGAAATATTGATTGCTCCAAACAGCTGTGGGTCCATTAGATTTTTCCTTTTTAACTGATCGTGGCCCGTAATGCGATTGACCTACATTATTTGATGCCGATTTTTTTTGCCTTTGTCGCACAGAAGCAATGCGAAGGCGGGTCGGGCTGGACACCGCAGGATGTCGATGATGATGGTGCTGCTATTGACTGACTATTTGCCGACTATTTTCGAGAAGCCACAAATGCACCTCGGCGATGGATGGAGGGCATTGGGCCAGACTCGTTTCGATCGGTCGGCGGATGGTGAAGCTTTGCAATTTATGATGGGTCGATGTCGTTGTGCCCAGCGTTCCGACCAGCGTCGGGGCAAGGTAAAACGACTCGATTGATTCGCGAAGCGAAGGGATGGCGAACAGAGCGCGCACGTGGGTGAGGTTTTTCATCATCGAAAGTATGATTGAAGTTCGGAGCTTCGCAGTTCATACGCCGTGCCGCCGTGCCGCTTTCCGAAGGATCCCGCACGACGTATCGCGATACGCTTTGATGTCTTAGCGACTTCGCCAGTGACTCACTTTCCCCCGAAATACAATCAACTTTTCCCGGCCCGGAGCGCGAGTGCGCGACCCATTGACCCGTGAGCAGATGCGCCGGATCGGGCGCTGGAATATCGGTCGCCGGGGCAACGGCATCCGGCTTTCCGCCCTGGCGTACCCGATCGCATGCCGATTTGTAATTTCATTTGCGTACCTTACTGACACGCTTCGTAACTTGGGGTACCCCTTTCATCATAAAACATTTCGATTCCGGTGGTTTCCGGTCGGCGGTGGGTGTATGCAATTGTTCCGATAATCAAGCAGAAAGCTCGGAACCATCGTGTGAATTGTTCGTTCGTTGGTGTGTTTTCTTTGGACCGTGTGCTCGGGGTTTGCTTTGAGAACAATCAAAGCAAACATTATATGAACAGATGATTTTTTAAATTTAAATCCATCCATTCCTTTTATGTCTTAGGATACGTTCTGCGTTGATTTTGTTTAAAGTAATTTAATGGTTTTAAGGTGGAGATCTCTTTTTCAAATTTTTCTCGATTGTGCATTTCTCAGAGGTTACATAAAACGCAATAAAATCTTGATTTTTATTAAATTTTTAAACAAATTAATTTTATTACACAACCTGAGGTCGTTTATTCAACACGGTTTTGGTCTTAGTGTTCTGTTTAGAATATTTGATAATTGGGGGTAAATTTTACATTAAAAATGATTAATACGCAATCAGAATTTTATAACTTCATGATCATAGCAAAAAATTGAAGGTTTAAATCAATTACGCTCAGATTAAATTAGTTTATTGTATATAAGGAGTGTTGTGTTCTGTATTACAATAAAAAGACTTTATTACAACTAGAACTTTTTACACATACATAAAACACATTAAAAACTTGGTGATTAAACGACGGCCGGTCTGGTTGGTGTCCCGATGAAGAAGAGGACCCGATACCGATCTCTGCTACCGTTGACCCCCGATCCGCTCTCGCAGCCTAGCGCTCTCAGCATCGATTGCGATCCTTTAGATCGCAATGAGCTTAGCGGCCCAGGTAGCATCGCGCTACGCTGGCTGCGTCCGTCCACAACATCTCCCCCTCTTAATTTAGCCGGTAGGCCTCGAACCGACGCGGGGGTCTTCTAACACGAGAAGACCTGCGTGGCATACCTATCTGCTGCTTCCTAGTCGTTTCCTTCAATCGGTCGAATCTCCTGCTGTGTGACGGTTGCGGTGATGCTGAAGGTGGGGTCTCAGATCCAGGCAGGTCGGTCGCTGCAGGCATGGACGTGGACTGGGCTGCCACATGTTGGCTCGGCGAATTCCATTCCGATAACAGAACATCGAGCGGGAGCGAGTCTTCCTTTTGCGAAACGTTTACGACACGACGTCTTATTTGATTAATGTGACGGCGAAGCAAACGGCCGTCCTCGGTGACGATTTCATACATGACTCGCCCGCAGCTTCGAACAACTTGTCCTGGAATCCATTTCCAAGAATTCCTACCAAACATTTTAGTCGAAACAGGATCACCTGCTTGGAAGCTTCGAGGCTGTTGAGTTGTTGACGAAAACGATGGTGTAGGAGGTACTGTCGGTCGCAATAGTTCCAAGGCTGTTCGTATAGGACGACCGAACATAATCTCAGCGGGTGATTTCTGCTGTTCACACTGAGGGTTAGGGGTTGAACGATAATTCAGTAAAAATATATATAAGGCCTCGTCTAACGAAGTTTCACTTGTTTGGATTTTCCGTAATGCACGTTTCAGCGTATCCACGAATCTCTCTGCTTGGCCGTTGGACTGTGGGTGGAACGGCGCTGCTGTGATGTGGTCTATTCCGTTTTGGTTGCAGAGATCCTCAAATGTGTCACTCACAAATTGGGGCCCATTATCGCTAACGAGTGTTTCCGGCATGCCAAAACGAGAGAATAAACCGTGTAATATGGCAATAGTAGCAGATGTAGTTGTACTCGTCGTCTTAATGATCTCAGGCCACTTTGAGAAGGCATCTACCACGACTAAAAAAGTATACACCTTGCAAAGGTCCGGCGAAATCTATGTGCACCCTTCTCCAGGGCCCTGAAGGTTTTGGCCAAGACATCGGTGTTGTTTTTAGGAGGTGCTTTAGCGGCAGCAATATAAGTCTCACAAGCTGCCACACAATGGGCGATGTCTTCGTCTAGTTTTGGCCAATACAAGTAGCTTCTTGCGATAGCTTTCATGCGCTGCATTCCTGGGTGACCCTGGTGTAACTGCATCAAGCAACGTGCTTGCAGCTTCTCTGGAATGATCACTCTCTCCCCAAAAAGAATGCATCGGCCCACGACTGATAAAGATTCCTTCCTGTGGTGGAATCGGGCCAAATCTGGTCCAAAAGAGACGTCGCAGGGCCAGCCTTGACGAACATACTTATAGACCTGTTGAAGCAACGGGTCTGCCTGCGTACTATCTTCGACGACGTTGAAAGTAAGCGGGAACGTTTTGACTGCATTTACGGCAGCGGACCGGAGTTCCTCTTCCAACTCGAGGCATGCGATTAGATATTCTGGTTCAGGTTTTGCATGGTTTTGAATAAGCCTTGACAATATGTCAGCGTTGCCAAAAGATGCAGTGGAAATGTACTCTATCTCGAAGTCGTATAGTTGGAGTGTTAGCGCGAATCGTTGCAGTCTATTCGCTGTGTATATAGGGATTCCCTTTTTGCTGTCGAATATTCTTAGTAATGGGCGGTGATCCGTTTGGAGCCTAAAATGTCGACCGTATAGCATTCGGTGGAATTTCGTCACCGCGAATACTAGAGCCAACCCTTCGCGGTCGATTTGGCTGTAGCCCATTTCCGGTTTGGTTAGTGCGCGTGAGGCGTGCTGCACTACCTTTAGGGATCCATCTGGGAACATGTGGCTCAGTGTCGCTCCAATTCCAACTGAAGATGCATCTGCCGATACAACTATTTCAAGGCGCGGATCGTAATGCGTTAGCAAAAGCTCTGACGATAATATTTTCTTGAATTCCTGGAACGACTTTTGGCACTCCTCACTCCAATTGAATGCGTTAGCATTTTGCAAGAGCTTATCCAACGGATAGCGCAAATTTCTCATATTCGGTATAAATTTTGCGTAGTAGTTTACTGCACCTATGAAAGACCGTACCTCGGACACGTCTTTTGGCGGTGGTAGATTTTGGATAGCTTCGATCTTTGCTGGGTCAGGACGTATGCCGTGTTTATCAATGATGTGGCCTAGATAGCGAATTTGCTCTTGGTTGAACGAACACTTCTCACCTCGTATTTTGAAACCATACTCCTGCAACCGCTTGAGTGTTGCGTCGAGGGTGTTGTCGTGCTCCTGTTGCGTTTGACCACCAACTACTATATCGTCCATGTAGGCGGAAACTCCATCGATGCCGACAAGCATTTTATCCATTACTTGCTGGAATGCCCCTGGAGCGATTTTAATTCCGGGAGGAAGCCTGTTATAGCTGTACAATCCTTTATGAGTATTGATTGTAAGGAGGGGTCGGCACTGTTCTGCGATTTCAACTTGCAGAAATGCATCGGACAAATCGATCTGGGTGAAAATTGTGCTTCGAGCTAATTTGTTGAAGATATCTTGGGGCAACGGAAGCGGGTAATCGTGTGGGAGTAACGCTTCATTTAAACCAGTTGAATAATCACCGCAAAGACGAATTTGCCCGTTTGCCTTACGCACGACGACGATAGGTGCTGCCCAATCTGAATGATCAACAGGCGTTATGATTCCTAGTTCCTGTAGCCTGTCAAGCTCGTTGCTGACGATTTCCTCCATGGCGTAGGCTACAGGCCGTTTTGGACGAAAAACTGGCGTGCTGTCTTGGCGTAGCTGGATATATACTTTAGCTTTGCTGCAGAGACCTAATCCGTCGAAAAGTGTTGGGTACTTCGCTCCCCAAGGCTCTGCTGCGTTAACATTGTTGCAGTATAGGTCCATCGGGACCGCTCCTAAGTTGAAAAGGTCGATCATATCTGCTCCTAGCAGTGCCAAATCTACTTCTGCTACACGCATTGTGGCACACTTTGTGATGTTACGTATGGTGATATTTGCTTTGAATTCACCTTCGAGTGCCAGAATATTACCAGATGCCGTTCTTGCGCGCACCATACAAGGTTGTAATGTAGGTTTTCCTATCTTCGACCACATGCTTTTGCTTATAATAGTTATATCGGATGCAGTGTCCAACTGCAGTCTGATTTGCGCTCCGTTGCATTTCACGTTTACGAATTTGCGATTTTGCTCCACGCTGCAAATGCTCACTTTCACTTCATTTGCTTGCCGACACTGGATATTATTCCGCTTATTGCGTTGCTTGCAAAAGCCTTCACGATGACCAAGTTGTCCGCAGTCTCGACATTTGTGTTTGCTGTAGTTGCAATCCCGAACCCAATGCATGGCACCACACAGCCAGCAAGGGTTTCGAGGTTTATTGGCTTTATCTCTGAAATGAGATTTTGGATGCCGTTCGTTTGATTTTATATATCGCTGCCGATTGTTCTGGTGT